>JAPVLO010001573.1:0-167547 GCA_027257055.1 Cephalopachus bancanus | reverse complement strand
CTCCCTCTCCAGTGTGATCTCAGATCTTAAGCATGACAAGTTAACTGTGATAGATTGATGGGTGCCTTGATTTTATGCCTGCTTATTGGTTCCCCATCTGTTTGGGGAGATCTTCCGGTTTGTAGGGCATTTCAATCAACCAAGAGTTTTCACGGTACCTTTTTAAATCAGCAGCTGGATCTCTACTTTCTGAAGGCATCAGTATTTGAATTCTCCCAAAATCATTTTATGAAGCTAACATCACACTGATATCTACACCAGGTAAAGATTCTACAAAATAGGGAACTACAGGCCAATATCCCTTAAGAACATAGATACAAAAATTCTCAATGAGACTCTAGTAAATTGGCTGCAAAAACACATCTAAAAATCATCCACCATGACCAAGTAGGCTTCATTCCCAGAATGCAGGGCAGGTTCAATATTTGAAAGACCACAAATTTAATTAAATACATCAACCGATGTAGAAACAAGAACCACATGATTATATCATTAGATGCACAAAAAGTTTTGATACATTTCAGCATCTCTTCTTGATAAAAACCTTCAAACACCTGGGGATAAAGGGAACATACCTCAAAATCATAAGTTTCATCTTTGATAAAGCGACAGCTAGCATATTACTAAATGGACAGAAACTGAAAATTTTCCTTCAAAAACCTGGAACAAGGCAGGGCTTCTTACTCTCACCTCTCTTGATTAAACTTGTGGTGGAAGCCCTAGCTAAGGAAATTCGACAAGAGAAGGATATCAGGTGTACCCAAAAAGGATAAGAGGATGTCAGGTTGTCCCTCTTTGCTGATGGTACGGTCCTATATCTTGAAAATCCAAGAAAATCTGTCAAAAACCTACTTGCACTGCTAAAGGACTTTGGTAAAGTGTCAGGGTACAAAATAAATGTTGAAAAGTGAGATACATTCCTATGCATCAGCAACAAGCAGGCAGAAACTCAAATTAAAAACACAATTCCATTCACACACACACAAAAAACAAACAAAAAAAGAAATAAAAAAAAGAAATACCTCAGCATCTTCCTATCAAGAGAAGTAAGAACTTTGCAATGACAATAACAAAACACTGCTCAAAGAAATCAGAGAAGACATAAATGAATAGAAAAATATTCCATGCTCATGGATACATAGAATCAACATTGTTAAAATGTCCAACCTGTGAAATGGTTGAACTCTACAGATTCAGCCATTACCCACTAAGTTATAAACACCATTTCTTTAAGACCTGAAAATGACAATACAGAAGTTCATATGGTAGGATGGCCAATCATGAATAGCCAAACTAATCCTTGGCCAAAGAAACAAAGCAGGAGGTATCCCACTTCTAGACTTTAAATTTTAGTCTAAAGCTACAAAAAAACCCCACAAAAAAACAGCCTGGAATTGGTACAAGACCAGGAACATAGACCAATGGAACAGGGTAGGGATTTCGGGGAAAAAGCCTTACTTCCTCAACCAACTCATCTTTGTCAAAATTTCTAAAACCAGCACGGGGAGACATGTACCTATTCAGCAAATGGTGCCGGGAAAACTCGCTGATCACATGCAGGAGAATGCTACAGGACCCCAAACTATCACCATACAGAAAAATTAAGTCTAAATGGATCAAAGACCTAAGTATAAAATTTCAAAATAAGAATCTTAGAAGACGCAGGAGACACACTAATGGAAACTGGAACTAGCGACAATTTTCTAGTCAGAATTGTAAACGCCCATACCTTAAGAAATAAGATAGACAAGTGGGACATCATCAAACTAATGAACTTCTGCAAAGCAAAGGAAACCATCCAGAGAGCAGGGAGACAGCCCACGGAATGGGAAAAAATATTTGCCTCTGTATATCTGAAAAAGACCTCACATCTAGGATCTACAAGGTACTCAAATGTTTCAAAGAAAACAAACGAACCCCCCCAAAAAAAGTAAAGAAAGAAAAAACCCAGTCCCATTAAAAAGTGGGCAAAAGACAACAATAGACACTTCTCAAAGGAAGTTATAAGGGTAGCCAACAGACGCATGAAAAAGTGCTCAGCCTCAATCATCATCAGAGAATGCAAATCAAAACCACGGTGAGATACCACCTAAACACAGTCAGAATGACCACCATTAATAAAACAAGCAACGACAGTTGCTGGTGAGAATGCCCAGAAAAAGGAAGGCTTCTGCACTGCTGGTTGCATGCAAACTAGGGCAAACTCTTTGGAAGACAGTGTCGTGATTTCTGAAAGAACTAGAAAGTGACCTTCCATATAGCCAGCAAATCCCCTCTTGAGAAAACACAAATCATTCTACAAAAGATGCTTGTACAGGTATGTTTTTTGCAGGACTGTTCACAGTGGCAAAGATATGGAAACAACCATGTGGCCTATCAAAACTGGACCGGTTTCAAAAAATGAGGCACATATACAGAATGGAATATAATGCAGCTACAAAGACAGACAAACATATGGACTTATCGGCAACCGAGATGCATTTAGAATCTATCATACTCATGAAATTATCATAGAAACAAAGAACAGAGTACCATATGTTCTGACTTACAAGTGGACCTTGAACAATTATCATAATACTATTAGAAAGGGATTGGCAGTAGTGAGAAACTGTCAGGTGAGAGGAGGTGGGATTGGCAGTTGAGAGAAACTGTAGGGAGGGAGGAGCCCACATTATAATCATGGGTACCTGCATAATCAACGTTTGCTTACCAAAGCTTGAATTGTACCCCAGATCATTAAAATGACTTAAAAATATGTTTCTATTCTTGTCTTTTGTTCCCTTTTTAATGGGCCTTTTTTTTTTTTGACACATTTGAGTTCTTTGTAGGTCTTTTATGTTAGGCCTTGGTCAGATATACCTTTGGCAAATATTATTTTTCATTCTGTGGACTGTCTTCCCACTGTCTTGATTATTTCTCATGCCTCTGAGAAGCTTGTCAGTTTGATGAGCTCCCTCTTGTTGATCATATTTATAAAGACATATGTACTCGGGATTTTGATTAGGAATTGGTTGCCAGTTCCAATTTCCATAAGTGTGTCTCCTACATTTTGTAAGATTCTTATCATTTGAGGTTTTACATTTAGGCCTCTGACCCATTTAAGCTGATTTTCATGTATGGTGATAGGTAAGCATATTGTTTTAATCTTGTTCATGTGGTCAGTCAGTTTTCTCGGCATCATTTACTGAATAGGTTCTCCTGTCCTCCGTGGTTGTTGCTGAATGCTTTGACAAGGATGAGTTGGTTGAGAAATTTAGGCTTTGCTTCTGGAATCTTATCCTGTTTCATTTGTCTATGCGCCTGTTCATGTTCTAATACTAGGTTGTTTTGTTTACAGTAGCCTTACAGTAAAGTTTGACATCTGGAATTGTGATACCTCCTGTGTTATTCCTTTTGCCAAGGATTGTTTATGCTATTTGTAGTCATTTATGTTTCCCTGTGAATGGAGCTCCTTATTCTATTATTTCAGAGCAGGCTTTTTTGAAGTCAGCCAATTCTCCTTTTTCTTCCTGTATGATTCCTTTGAGTTTCACTTCATGTTTGTTTTGTTTCCTGTCAATCTGTGCCATCCATTTTTATATTTCTGTGCATCTTAGCTGGGACTGGTCTTCGGAGACATTTAGTTGTTTTTGCTCTCTGGTTTCCTTCTCATGCACTGTATCTTTACAATTCTGAGAGAGGCTTTTTTTTTTGGTCTTTCCTCATTTGTCTGAGAACACTCTTTACTCAGGGAGAGAAGATAAAGGTCCATCCTGTGGCAGACTATTGTTACTACAGCTTTATTCTCCTTTGGGAAACGCAACAGACCAAATTCTCTGCAACCGATCACCTGTGATTGACCACGACTACAGGGAGAATGAAGAGGTGAGTCAATTCAAGATGACCCAGAATTGATAACACCCCTCCCTCTCCCAGTGTGATCTCAGCTCCTACACATGCCTAACTGACGGCAAAGGATGGATGGGGTGCCTGGATTTTATGCCTGTCTTTTTACTCCCTATCTGATCCAGGAATTTCTGCTGTTTGCAGGTAAGTTCACCAATCCAAGAGTTTTCGGGTGCCATTTTGAATTGGCAGCTGGATCTCCACTTCTGAAGCACCTGTCTTTGATTCTCCCAAAATCATTTTATGAAGCTAACATCACAGTGATACCTAAATCAGGAAAATATCCTACAAAAAAGCGTACTACAGGCCAATATCCCTTAAGAATATAGAAGCAAAAATTCTCAATGAGATTCTAGCAAACTGGATGCAAAAATACATCTAAAAATTTTCCACCATGACCAAGTAGGCTTCATCCTCAAGATGTAGGACTGGTTCAACATTTGCAAGACCATAAATGTAATTAAATACATCAACTGATGTGAAAACGAGAACCACATAATTATGTCATTAGATGCAGAAAAAGTTTTTGATAGAACCCAGCATCTCTTCTTGATAAAAACGCTCAAAACCTAGGTATACAGGGAACATACCTCAAAATCGTTAGTTTCATCAACGATAAAGCCACAGCTAACCTATTGCTAAACAGACAGAAACTGAAAATTTTCCCTCTAAAAACTAAAACAAGACTAGTCTGCTCACTCTCACTCCTCTTGCTCAAAATTGTGTTGGAAGTCCTAGCTAGGGCAATTCAACAAGAGAAGAAAATCAGGGGTATCCAAATAGGAAAAGAGGAAGTCAAGTTATCCCTCTTTGCAGATAGCATGTTCCTATATCTTGAAAATCCAAGAAAATCTGTCAAAAACCTACTTGCACTGATAAAGTACTTTGGTAAAGTCTCAGGGTACAAAATAATTATACAAAGGACAATTACATTCCTATGCACCAGCAACAAGCAGGCAGAAACTCAAATTAAAACCACAATCCTTTTCACAATATCCACACCAAAAAAAAAAAAAAAAAGAAAAGAAAGAGAAAAAAAAAGAAATACCTCGGCATTTCCCTATCCAGAGTAGTGAAAGACTTTTACAATGAGAATAACAAAACACTGCTCAAAGAAATCCAAGAAGCTGGGCTTGGTGGCTCAGCCTGTAATCCCATGCCTTTGGGAGGCTGAGGTGAGTGGATTGCCTGAGTTCACGGTTTCAAGACCCGCATGGGCAGGCGAGACCTCATCTCTACAATAAAATAAAAAAATAGCTGGGCGTGGTAGTGTGCGCCTGTAATGCCGGCTACTCGGAAGGCTGAGGCGGAAGGATCACCGAGGCCCAGCATGTCAAGGCTGTGGTGGCCAGGAGCGGCCACTTCACTCCAGTCTGGGCAACAGAGTGAGACTCCAACTCAAAAGAAAAAAAAAGAAATCCAAGAAGACACAAACAAATGGAAAAATATTCCATGTTTATAGATAGGAAGAATCAACATTGTTAGAATGTCCATCCTACCAAAGGCAATCTACAGATTCAACCAATACCCAGTAAGTTATAAACATCATTCCTCTAGGACCTGGAAATCACAATACAGGAATTCATATGGAAGCATAACCAATCATGAATAGAAAAACTAATTCTTAGCCAAAGAAGCAAAGCAGGAGGCACTGCACTTCTAGACTTCAAATTTTACTGTAAGACTACAGTAATCAAAACAGCCTGGTATTGGTACAAGAACAGGCATATAGATCAACGGAACAGGATAGAGATTTCAGAAACAAAGGCTAACTAACTCAACCAACTCATCTTTGACAAAATCTCCAAAACCACCACAGGGAGAGGAGAACCTATTCAACAAATGGTGCTGGGAAAACTCGTTGATCACATGCAGAAGAATGATTACAGGACCCCTACCTATCACCGTACACAAAAATTAACTCCAAATGAATCAAAGACCTAAATATAAAATCTCAAAACATTGGAATCTTAGAAGATGCAGGTGACACCCTAATGGAAATTGGAACTAGTGAGAATTTTCTATTCAGAATACTAAATGTCTATATCTTAATAAATTAGGTAGACAAGTGGGACATCATCAAACTAATGAGCTTCTGCAAAGCAAAAGAAACCATCAAGAGAGCAGGGAGACAGTCCATAGAATGGGAAAAAAATATTTGCCAACTGCATATCTGACAAAGACCTAACATCTAGGATCTACAGGGAACTCAAGTGTTTCAAATGAAAAACAAAACAAAATAGTCCCTTAAAAAAAAGTGGGCAAAAAACATTAATAGACACTTCTCAAAAGAAGATATACGGGCAGCCAACAGACACATGGAAAAGTGCTCAGTCTCACTTATCATCAGATAATGCAAGTCAAAACCACAGTGAGATACCACCTAAATCCAGTAAGAATGACCATCATTAATAAAACCAACAACAACAGATGCTGGTGAGAATGCCGAGAAAAAGGAACGCCTCTAAACTGCTGGTGTAATGCAAACTAGGGCAAACTCTTTGGAAGACAGTGTGGTGATTTCTGAAAGAACTAGAAACTGACCTTCCATAGACCCAACAATTCCCCTGTTGAGAAAATACAAATCATTCAACAAAAAAAGATGCCTGTACAGTTTGTTTGTTGCAGCACTGTTAACAGTAGCAAAGACAAGGAACCAACCATGCTGCCTATCAAAACTGGACCAGTTTTTAAAACATGTGGTACATAGGCACAATGGAATATTATGCAGCCATAAAGAAGGACAAACATATGGACCTAGCAGCAACCGGGATGGATTTAGAGTCGATCATACTCAGGAAACTATCATGGAAACAAAGAACAGAGTACCAAATGTTCTCACCTATAAGTGGACCTTGAACAATTATGATAATACATCTAGAAAGGGATTGGCAGTAGTGGGTAACTCTGAGTGGAGAGGGGTGGATTGGTAGTAGTTGAGGGAAGCTGCTAGGGGAGGGAGGAGCACACCTCCTCAGCCTGGGTACCTGCATAATCAACATTTGTTTACCTAAGCCTGAATTGTACCCCACATTGTTAAAATAATTTTTAAAAATTGTCTATTCTTATCTTTTGTCCTCTTTTTAATGGGTCTATTTGCTTTTTTCTTTTGGCACATTTGAGTTCCTTGTAGATCTTTGATGTTAGGCCTTGGTCAGATATACCGCTGGCAAATATTTTTTCTCATTCTGTGGGCTGTCTTCCCACTGTTCTGATGGTTTCTTTTTCCTCTTAGAAGCTTGTGATTTTGATAAGGTCCCTCTTGTGGATCTTACTTCTAAAGAGATGGGCACTTGGGGTTTGATCAAGAATTGGTGGCCAGTTCCAATTTTCATAAGGGTGTCTCCTGCATTTTCTAAGATTCTTATGGTTTGAGGTTTTACATTTAGGCCTCATATCCATTTTATGCTGATTTTTGTGTATGGTGATAGGTAGGGGTCTTGTTTTAATTTTTCACATGTGTTCAGTCAGTTCTCTCGTCATCATTTACTGAATAGGTTCTCCTGTCCCCCGTGGTTGATGTTGGAGGCTTTGTCAAAGATGAGTTGGTTGACGAATTGAGGCTTTGCTTCTGGAATCTTATCCTATTTCATTGATGTATGTGCCTGTTCATGTTCTAATACCAGACTATTTTGCTTACTGTAGCCTCATAATAAATTTTGAAGTCTGGAAGTGTGATACCTCCTGCGTTGTTTCTTATGCCAAGGATTGTTTAGGTTATTTGTAGTCGTTTATGATTCCTTGTGAATGGAGCTCCTTATTTCTATTATTTCAGAGTAGACTATTTTGAAGTTGACAACACTGCATTTCCTTCCTGTATGATTTCTTTGAGTTTCACTTCATGTTTGTCATGTTTTCTGTCAATTCGTGCCATCCATTTTTTAATTTCTGTGCTTCTTATCTAGGACGGGTCTTCAAAGACATTTCCTTGTTTGTGCTTTTTGGTTCCTTTCTCGTGCACTGTCTTCTTTAAAATTCTGAGAGACGCTTGTTTTTTAGTCTTTCCTCATTTGTCTGAGAACTCTCTTTACTCAGGAAGAGAGAATGCTGCTCCACCCTGTGGCAGCCTCTTGTTACTACATCTTTTTTTCCTTTAGGAAATGCAGCAGGTCAGATTCTCTGCAACCTATTGCCAGTGATTGACCACGATAACAGGGATAAGGGAGGGGTGAGTCAACTCAAGGTGACCCAGAATTGCTAACACCCGCTCCCTCTCCCAGTGTGATCTCAGCTCCTATACATGCCTAGCTCACAGCGAAGGATAGATGGGGTGCCTGAATTTTATGCCTGCAGTTTTGTTCCACATCTGTTCTACAAATTCCTGCTGTTTACAGTGCATTTCACCCATCCAAGAGTTTTCAGAGTCCTTTTTTAATCGACAGCTGGATCTCCACTTTCTGAAGGCATCAGTCTTGAAATTCTCCAAAATCATTTTATGAAGCTAACATCACACTGATACCTAAACCAGGTAAAGATCCTACAAAAATGAGAATTGAAATCCTATATCCCTTTAGAACGTAGATGCAAAAATTCTCAATGAGAGTCTAGCAAATTGAAAGCAAAAACACATCTAAAAATCATCCACCATGACCTAGTAGGCTTCATCCCCAGGATGCAGGGCTGGTTCAACATTCGCAAGACCATAAATGTAATTAAGAACAACAACTGAGGTAGAAACAAGAACAACGATTATATCATTAGATGCAGAGAAAGGTTTTGATACAATCCAGCATCTCTTCTTGATAAAAGCCCTCAAACACCTAGACATAATGGGAGCATACCTCAAAATCGTGTCATCTATGATAAACCCACAGCTAACATATTGCTAAATGGACAGAAATTGAAAACTTTCCCCCTAAAAACTGGAACAAGACAAGGCTGCTCACTCTCACACTTCTTGTTCGAAATTGTGTTGGAAGTCCTAGGTAGGGCAATTAGACAAGAGAAAGAAATCAGGGGTATCCCAAGAGGAAAAGAGGAAGTCAAGTTATCCCTCATTGCTGATGGCATGGTCCTATATCTTGAAAATCTAAGAGAATCTGTCAAAAACTTACTTGCACTGATAAAGTACTTTGGTAAAGTCTCAGGGTACAAAATAAATGTAGAAAAGACAGTTACATTCCTATGCACCAGCAACAAGCTGGCAGAAAACCAAATTAAAAACACAAACCATTCACAATAGCCAAAAGAAAAGAAAAGAAAAGAAATACTTCGTCATCTTTGTATCCAGAGAAGTGAAAGAATTTTACAATGAGACTATCAAAACACTGCTTAAAGAAATCCAAGAAGACACAGACAAATAAAAAAATATTCCACACTCAAGGATGGGAAGAATCAACATTGTTAAAATGTTCATTCTACCACAGGCATGCTACAGATTCAATCAATACCCATTAAGTTATAAATATCATTCCTCTAAGACCTGGAAATGACAATACAGAAATTCATATGGAAGCATAACCAATCATGAATAGCCAAACTAATCCATAGCAAAAGAATCAAAGCCGGAGGTATTACACTTCTAGACTTCAAACTTTACTTTAAGGCTACAGTAATCAAAACAGCCTGGTATTGGTACAAGAACAGGCACATATACCAATGGAACAGGATAGAGATTATAGAAACAAAGCTGTACTTCCTCAACCAACTCATCTTTGTCAAATCTCCAAAACCACCACTGGGGAGAGGAGAACCTATTCAGCAAATGGTGCTGGGAAAACTCGCTGATCACATGCAGAAGAATGCTACAGGACCCCTACCTATCATCATATACAAAAATTAACTCTAAATGGATCAAAGATCTAGACATAAAATCTCAAAATATAAGAATCGTATAAGATGCAGGAGACACACTTATGGAAATTGGAACTATTGACTATTTTCCATTCAGAATTTTAAATGCGCATACCTTAAGGAATAAGATGGACAAGTGGGACCTCATCAAACTAATGAGCTTCGGCAAAGCAGAAGAAACCATCAAGAGAGCAGGGAGACAACCCACAGAATGAGAAAAAATATTTTCCAACTGTATATCTGTCAAAGAACTAACATCTAGGGTCTACAAGATACTCAAATATTTCGAAAGGAAAAAACAAAACAAAACAACAGTCCCATTAAAAAGTGGGCAAAAGACATTTATCGACACTTTTCAAAAGAAGATATATGAACAGCCAACAGACACATGAAAAAGTGGTCAGCCTCACTCAGCCTCAGAGAATGCAAATCAAAACCACAGTGAGATACTACATAACCCAGTAAGAATGGCCACCATTAATAAAAAACAGCAGATGTTGTGAGTATGCTGAGAAAAATGAAGGCTTCTACACTGCTGGTGGAATGCACATTAGTGTAACCTCTTTGGAAGACAGCGTGGCAATTTCTGAAAGAACTAGAAAATGACCATCCATAGCCCAGCATTTCCCCTGTTGAGAAAATACAAATCATTCTACAAAAAAATGCCAGTACAGGTATGTTTGTTGCAGCACTGTTCACAAGAGCAAAGACGTGGAACAAACCATGCTGCCTATCAAAACTGGACTATTTTTTAAAAAAATGTGGTTCATATACACAATGGAATATTTTGCAGCCATAAAGTGGGACCAACATATGAACTTAGCAGCAACCGGGATGGATTTAGAGTTGATCATACTCAGGAAACTATCATGGCAACAAAGAACAGAGTACCATATGTTGTCACTTGTAAGTGGAGCTTGAACAATTATCATAATACTATTAGAAATGGACTGGCAGTAGTGGGAATCTGTCACAGGAGAGGGGGTGGGATTGGCAGTTGAGGGAAACTGCTAGGGGAGGGAGGAGCACACTTCATCAGCATGAGTACCTGTGTAATCAACATTTGTATACCTAAGCCTTAATTCTACTCCACATCATTAAAACAATTTTAAAAAGAGTCTATTCTTGTCTTTTCTTCAGTTTTTAATGGGGCTATTTGTTTTTTTTTTCTTTTGGCACATTTGAGTTCCTTGTAGATCTTTGATGTTAGGCCTTGGTCAGATATACCCTTGGCAGATACGTTTTTCTCATTCTGTGGACTGTTTTCCCACTGTCTTGATGGTTTCTTTTGCCTCCCAGAAGCTTGTCAGTTTGATGAGGTCCCTCTTGTCGATCTGATTTCTAAAGACATGGGCATTTGGGGTTTTGATCAGGAATTGGTTGCCAGTTCCAATTTCCATAAGGGTGTCTCCTGGATTTTCTAAGATTCTTATCGTTTGAGGTTTAGACTTCTGAACCATTTTAAGCTGATTTTTGTGTATGGTGATAGGTAGGGGTCTTGTTTTAATCCTCTGCTTTTGGTCAGTCAGTTTTCTCGGCATCATTTACTGAATAGGTTCTCCTGTCCCCGTGGTTGTTGTTGGAGGCTTTGTCAAAGATGAGTTGGTTGAGGAATTGAGGCATTGCTTCTGGAATCTGATCCTGTTTCTTTGGTCTATATGCCTGTTCATGTTCTAATACCAGACTGTTTTGCTTACTGTAGCTTTATTGTAAAGTTTGAAGACTGGATGTGTGATACCTCCTGCCTTGTTTCTTTTGACAAGGATTGTTTAGGCTATTTCTAGTCGTTTATGTTTCCCTGTGAATGGAGCTCCTTATTGCTATTATTTCAGAGTAGTATTTTTTGTAGTTGGCCAACTCAGCTTTTCCTTCCTGTATGATTTCTTTTAGGTTCATTTCATGTTTGTCTTGTTTCCTGTCAATTTGTGTCATCCATTTTTTAATTTCTGTGCTTCTTAACTGGGACGGGTCTTCATAGACAATTCATTGTTTGTGTTCTCTGGTTCCTTTCTTGTGCATTGTCTCTTTAAAATTCTGAGAGAGGCTTGTTTTTTCGTCTTTCCTCATCTGACTGAGAACTCTCTTTACTAAGGTAGAGGATGGAGCTCCACGCAGTGCCAGACACTTGTTACCTTTTTTCTCCTTTGGGAAAGGCAGCAGGCCAGATTCTCTGCAGTGATTGGCCACGACGATATGGAGAAGGGTGGTGTGAGTCAAATTAAGGTGACCAGAATTGCTAACACCCCTTCCTCTCCTAGTGTGATCTCAGCTCGTATACAGGAGTAGCTTACTGCGAAGGATGGATGGGGTGCCTGGATTTTATGCCTGCCTTTTTGTTTCCCCTCAATTCTAGGAATTCCTGGTGTTTGCAGGCATTTCACCCTTCCAGAGTTTTCCGGTGCCTATTTTAATTGGCAGCTGGATCTCTACTTTCTGAAGGTATCAGTATTTGAATTCTCCCAAAATCATTTTATGAAGCTAACATCACACTGATATCTAAACCAGGTAAGGATTCTAGACAACCGAGAACTGCAGGCCAATATCACTTAATAACATAGATGCAAAAATTCTCAATGAGACTCTAGCAAATTGGTTGCAAAAACACATCTAAAAATCATCCACTATGACCAAGTAGGTTTCATCCCCAGAATGCAGGGCAGGTTCAATATTTGGAAGACCACAAATTTAATTAAATACATCAACCGATGTAGAAACAAGAACCTCATGATTATATCATTAGATGCACAAAAATGTTTTGATACATTCCAGCATCTCTTTTTGATAAAAACCCTCAAACACCTTGGTATAAAGGGAACATACCTCAAAATCATAAGTTTCATCTTTGATAAAGCCACACCTATCATATTACTAAATGGACAGAAACTGAAATCTTTCTCTCTAAAACCTGGAACAAGAGAGGGCTGCTCACTCTCACCCCTCTTGTTTAAACTTGTGTTGGGAGTCCTAGCTAGGGAAATTCCACAAGAGAAGGAAATCAGGGGTATCCAAATAGGAAAAGAGGATGTCAAGTTGTCCCTCTTTGTTGATGGAGTGGTCCTATATCCTGAAAATCCAAGAAAATCTGTCAGAAACCTACTTGCACTGATAAAGGACTTTGGTAAAGTTTCAGGGTACACAATGGATGTACAAAAAACAGTTACATTCCTATGCACCTGCAACAAGCAGGCAGAAACCCAAATTAAAAACACAATTCCATTCACAAAAAACAAAGAACCATAAAAAGAAAAAAGAAAAGAAAAGAAATACCTCAGCATCTTCCTATCAAGAGAAGTAAGTCCTTTGCAATGACAATAACAAAGCACTGCTCAAAGAAATCCAAGAAGACATAAGCAAATGGAAAAATATTCCACGCTCAATATTGTTAAAATATGCATCCTACCAAAGACATTCTACAGATTCAACCACTATCCCTTAAGTTATAAACATCATTCCTCTAAACCTGGAAATGACAATACAGAAATTCATATGGAATCATAACAAATCATGAATAGCCAAACTAATCCCTAGCAAAAGAAACAAAGCCAGAGGTATTACACTTCTAGACTTCAAACTTTAAGACTACAGTAATCAAAACAGCCTTGTTTTGGTACAAGAACAGGCACATAGACCAATGGAACAGGATAGAGATTTTGGAAACAAAGCCTTACTTCCTCAACCAACTCATCTTTGTCAAAATCTCCAAAACCTCCACTGGGGAGAGGAGAACCTATTTAGCAAATGGTGCTGGGAAAGTCGCTGATCACATGCAGAAGAATTCTACAGGACCCCTACCTATCACCATACACAAAAATTAACTCTAAATGGATCGAAGACCTAAACATAAAATCTCAAAATATAAGAATCTTAGAAGATGCAGGAGACACCCTAATGGAAATTGGAACTAGCAACAATTTTCTATTCAGAATTCTAAATACCCATGACTTAAGAAGTAAGATAGACAAGTGGGACCTCATCAAACTAATTAGCTTCAGCAAAGCATAAGAAACCATCTAGAGAGCAGGGAGACAGTCCACAGAATGGGAAAAAATATTTGTCAACTGTGTATCTGACAAAGATCTAACATCGAGGATCTACAAGGAACTCAAATGCGCTGAAAGAAAAAACAAAACAAAACAGCCCAATTAAAAAGTGGGCAAAAGACATTAATGGATACTTCTCAAAAGAAGATATATGGGCAGGCAACGGACACATGAAAATGTGCTCGGTCTCACTTATCAGAGAACGCAAATCAAAACCACAGTGAGATACCACCTAACCCCAGTAAGAATGACCATCATTAATAAAACAAACAGTCACAGATGCTGGTGAGTATGCTGAGAAAAGTAATGCTTCTATACTGCTGGTTGAATGCAAACTAGTGCAACCTCTTTGGAAGACAGTGTAGTGATTTCTGAAAGAACTAGAAACGGACCTTCCATAGACCCAGCAATTCCCCCATTGAGAAAATACAAATCATTTTGCAAAAAAGATGCCTATATTTGTATGTTTGTTGCAACACTGTTCACAAAGGCAAAGACATGGAATCAACCATGTTGTCTATTGAAACTGGATCAGTTTTTTAAAAATGTGGTACATATACACAATGGAATATTATGCAGCCATAAAGAAGGACAGGCATATGGACTTAGTAGCAACTTGGATGGGTTTTGTGTCAATCATATTCAGTAATCTTTCACAGAAACAAAGAACAGCGTATCATATATTCTCACTTATATGCAGCCTTGAACAATTATAATACTAAAAGAAAGGGATTGGCAGTAGTGGGAAACTGTCAGGAGAGGAGTGCAGGATTTCCAGTTGCAGGAAACTGTTAGGGGAGAGAGGAGCACTACCTCATCAACTAGGGTACCAGCATAATCAACATTTGTATACCTAACCCTGAATTGTACCCCACATCTTTTAAATAGATAAATAGTTAAATAAATAAATAAATATTTCGTAAAACAGAGGCATCAGTCTGTTTTTCACCAGGAGCTGCGGCAATCATGTCAGTCAGTTTTCCCCACAGACAGAACTTCCTGTGGTGATCTTTGAGGGAATGAGTACATTCCACCTGAGCTTTGTTTCCACCACTGCTTTCTGTCCAAGTTTTTCCCCACGTGTACCTGATGTTTCAAACACTACTGGGAGGGGTGAACTGTTTCAGAACTCTTATAATCACTACACCCTCCCCTTCTCCAAGCAGAACTTCCTTTTTTGTGAGCTCTTAGTGAATAGTAGTGATTACACTTTAGTCTTTAACCCATTTGCGTTTTTCTTTTTTATATCTTGAGAGGTGGGGTTTAGTTTCATTCTTCTGTGCATAGACATCCAGTTTTCCCAGCTTAATTTATTGAAGAGACTATTCTTTTCCTGATGTATATCCTTGGTAACTCCATAAAAA
Source organism: Cephalopachus bancanus (assembly GCA_027257055.1). Taxonomy (NCBI): domain Eukaryota; kingdom Metazoa; phylum Chordata; class Mammalia; order Primates; family Tarsiidae; genus Cephalopachus; species Cephalopachus bancanus. The sequence continues at coordinate 152,465 of JAPVLO010001573.1, read as the reverse complement.
TCAGTTGATTGTAAATACCTGGTATCTCCGTCCATTTTGTGTTGCTATAATGGAACACATAAGGCTGGGTAACTTGCCAAGAAAAGAGGTTTGTTTGTCTGATGGCTGTGCAGAGAGTACAAGAAGCATGATGCAAGCACTTGGCTTCTGGTGGGGGCTTTTGAGCTGTGTCATAACATGGTGGAGGACATCATAAGAGAAGAAAGCATGTGCAAAGAGGGACCAAACATGAGGAGTGTCCCAGCTCTACACAAACCCACGATTATGGGAAGTAATCCATTTCCCTAGAGGAAAAAAAAATAGTGTCTCAAAAGTGAACTCACTCACTATCACAAGAATGATTCCAAGACATTCTTGAGGGATCTGTCCCCTTGATTCGAACACATAGCACTAGATCACCATCTCCCAGTGCCACCACACCAGGGATAAAACTTCAACATGAGATTTGGTGAGGACTAACAAACCGTATCCAACCCATAGCACATGGATTCATTTTGGGGTTCTTTATTCTGGACTATTGATCTATGTGTCAGTTTTTTTTTTTATCAGTACTGTGCTGTTTTGGTTATTATAGCTTCACAGCATATTCTGAAGTCAGGTACTGTGATACCTCTAGCTATATTGTTTTTGCTCAGGATTGCTGTGGTTATTTGGAGTCTTTTGTGGTTCCATACAAATTTAAGGATTTTTTTTTTTTCTATTTCTGTGAAGTATGACATTGGAAACTTGGTAAGGATTGCAATGAATCTATAGATTATTTTGGGTATTATGGACAGTTTGACAATCCAATTAATTATTATAATTAATTATTCTAATCCATGAACACAAGATATCCTTTCATTTATTTGCATCCTCTTTAATTTATTTCATCAATGATCTACAGTTTCCATTGTTAAAGTCTTTTACCTCCTTGGTTAAATTTATTCATAGGTATTTTGTTTTTTGGTTGCTATTATAAGTGGGAAATGGAATTGCTTTTCTGTTTTTTTTTTTTTTTTTTGAGTTGGAGTCACTCTGTCGCCCAGACTGGAGTGCAGTGTTCAGGCCCCGGCCACTGCAGCCTCGATCTACTGGGCTCCAGCGATCCTTCCACCTCAGCCTTCTACAAGTAGCTGGAACTACAGGCGCGCGCTACCTCACCCGGCTAATTTTTTGATTTATTGTAGAGATGAGGTCTCACCAAGTTGTCAAAGTGGGTCTCGAACCCGCGGGCTCAGGCAATCCACTCACCTCAGCCTCCCAAGGCGCGGGATTACAGGCTGAGCCACCGAGCCCGGCGGAATTGCTTTTCTGTGTGAGACAGCCTGGAATCTTCCAGACTGGAGTGCAATGGTGTGATTATAGCTCACTGAAGCTTTGAACTCATGGGCTCAATGACCCACTCTCAGTCTCCCAAGTAGCTAGGATTACAACTACAGTCATGTGCTACCATGCCTGGCTGCTTTAATTTAATTTAATTTTTTTTGTTTTGTAAAGCAAGAGTTTCACTATGTAGTCCAGGCTGGTCTAGAATTCCTGGTCTTACACTGTCCTCCTGCCTTAGCCTCCCACATTTCTTTAATTACAGGCATGAGTTAGCATGCCTAGCCTGGGGTTGCCTTTTATATTTCTTTTTCAAATAGTTCACTATTGGGATATAAAAATGCTACTAATTTTTGCATGTTGATTTTGTATCCTGCGACTTTACTATTTTTATTTATTAGTTCTAACAACTTTGGTGGAGTCTTTAGTGTTTTCTATTTACATAAGATCAGGCCATTTGCAAACAGAGACTACTTGATTTTCTCCTTTCCAATTTAGATACTTTTCTTTTGCTTACCAAATGACTCTAAGACTTCAAGTATTACGTAATGAAAGATAGCATCCTTGTCTTATTCTGTATCTTGAAGATAAAATTTTGACTTTCCCCATTCAGAATTATGTTGTATAGGTTTTCATATATGACCTTTTCTTTGTTGAACTATATTCCTCCTATACCCAATTTGTTAAGTGTTTTTATCATGAAGGAATGTAAAATTTTATCAACTACTTTTTCACCATCTATTGAAATGATGATATGGATTTTGCCCTTCATTCTGTTGATGTGATATATCCTGTTTATTGATAAGTGAATGTCAAACCATCCTTGCATCATACTTGATCATGGTGAATGATCTTTTAATGTGCTGTTAAATTCATATAGTTAGTACTTTATTGAGGATTTTTGCATCTATGTTCTGAAGGGATAATGGCCTGTGGTTTTCTTTTTATTGTCCTTGTCTGCTATTGACAGGGTCTCACTATATTGCCTAGTTTATTCTCAAACTTCTGACCTTAAGAAGTCCTCCTGCTTCAGTCTTCCAAAGAGTTTTTTTGATATAGGTGTGTATCGCTATAAATGTATCTTTGAAGACTAATTTTGTTGTATCTCTTAAGTTTTGGTCTGTTGCATTTCCATTTTCATTTGACTCAAAATTTTTTTAAATTTTTCTTTTGATTTATTTATTGATCCATTGATTGTGTAGGAATATGTTGTTTAATTTACATATATTGATATAGTTTCTGAAGTTTCTCCTGGTGTTGACTTCTAGTTTCATTTCATTATGACCAGAAAATATTTGTAATATGATTTCAATTTTTTGAATTTGTTAAGATTTGTTTTGTGTCGCTTTCAATAACGACTCTCACACGATTCTTCTGCAAGCTGCTTTAATCCCAGGCTATTACATAGTTGTCTCAGCTGCCTCAGCTGTCTCAGCTGTCTCAGCTGTTTGTTTCTCTTTCCCGTGACCTTAAATCTAGTATCTCTGCCAATCAATTAAGGCAATGCAGCACACACCAATAGGCCTGCGAGAGAGGAATGTATGCTGACATCCTTTAGTTGCCTAATTAGGGCTTGTTTTGTCTTGAGGTCTGGCCGCTTCGGGCGCCATGTTAGGGTGGAGGCGCTCCACAACTCCCCCTTTTTTATTTGTTTTGGCAGGAGAGGGTAGTGGTCACAGCCCCCATATAACAAGGACCATGTAAGACAGTCTATCTCGCGCGTGTAATCGCCAGACCGACTGCCCACCTGTCCGACACCGATTTTCTGGGGATGGGAAAGGCGGTGTCAACCCATATGCAGCTGGACATGCCCTCCACGGGATAACTCCTCCTGGGCCCCCGTGTGCAGTACTATTCTCACATCCTGCCCTGCTCTTATTGCCCTAGCGCGGCAACCCAGACCTGAGGGGATTGATCCACCTCCATGGCAGCAAAGGCCTGCGCTAGTAGCGCCCGGTCATGTGCATTGCATCGATGCATACGGCAGAGACAATAGAGGCACAGGACACAACAAGAGAATAACAAAAGGGCCATAGAACCCACTCCCGCCCACTCTTTAAGATGGTATGCTGCCTGGGCGATCCAGGAGGCCAAGGTTTGAGCGACGACTGGATTTACTCTGGTGGAGTTGACGCTGATGATTTCATGACGTAGAGCCTCCGTCAGGTTGTCGAACTCTTGGGACCAATTACCTAAAAGATGGAGGGAAAGCTCTCGAGAGAGGTTAGCAGCAATAGTCATATTGTGGTATGGGATGCCGGTTACGCATAAAGCAATAGTGTGCCATTCACACCCTATTTGCGCCATGCGCCAGAGAATATCTACTTGTTCTTGTACCACATCAACTCTTTGGTTTAAGATCATAATGCCGCCACGCAAGTGACTGTTAATATTACTTTGGGTGTTTAATGCCGCAGCAACAGTGGAAGACAAGGTGTTTAAAGTGGTGGCGGTCTGTACTGTGGTACACATGGCAACAGTGGCTGTAGCAGCTGCAGCAGCTTGCAATTTCTCCGAGGAGATAGGCCACTGAGCTACCCATACCGGCTCCTCGGTTTTCCAGGTAATGGGTATGGTGTTCTCAGTGGCCACTAAGAAAAACCCAAGCCATGTTTATCTTGCTTGTAAGATGCTGGAATTGGACTACGCCTTCCCTGGAGTGTTTTCCCTAATCCGAAGGATGGATGGAAACCTTGAGTCTATGGTGAGCTATAGGGCAGTAGAGAGAATTGCTAAGCGAGAATCCCATAGCAGTTAACAAGTCCCTTCCCCATAAGGTAATCGGGAGCTCTAGGACATAGGGCTGTATTTTCCCTGTATGATCTTCTTGATCTTCCCAATGTAATTCCCTGGCGCTGATATCAGGGGTTTTTGCGTAACCCAAACCTCGAAGGGTCTGCGCCGCCTGTTGAACGGGCCAAGAGGGCGACCAATCCTTTTGTGCGATAACACTCCTGTCTGCCCCTGTATCTAAAAGACCCATGATTTTCTTTCCTTCTACTTTCAATGTCAGCATAGGGCGTTTATCCATATCAAAAGCTACACAGGCTATCTCTGTGCCGGTCGAGCCAAAGCCTTTATCATCTCTTTTCTTATCTTTTGACGGAAAAAAGCCATGTAAGCTGGGGAGAAGAAGCAACTGAGCTATTCGATCTCCCAGGGAAATGGCGACTATGCCCTGCGGTGCCGAAATCATGATTTTTATTCGACCTGTAAAATCTGGGTCAATTACTCCAGGGTGAACCATAAGTCCTTTCAAAGTGGAGGAGGATCTGCCAAGTAATAATCCCACGGTGTCTGGGGGCAGTGGGCCTACGAGGTCTGATTCAATTACTTGGACCCCCTTCGAGGGCGTTAGTACCAGTCTGGCGGTGGCACTGAGGTCAAGTCCTGCTGAACCCGAAGTGGCTCTCCGGATTGGTTGGGTGGGTGGAATGCCGGCCACGAGGGTGGCTGAGTCTCCACTGCCCCATATAGGTGGTGTTGTTGGCTGCGGGGTGCCCCATATGTTTGCGGGCCCTGGGGTCGGGGGCCCTGCATCCCGTTTTTTGGAAGGGTGCCTCCTTGTGGTGTACCTAGCGGAGGGAGAGGTCTGCCCTCAATATCCTTGACCGATCGGCATTCGCTCGCCAGATGATTTCCTTTCCGACACCTAGGGCATAGTCCTATAAGGCGCCCGTTTCCTGATTTGTAACGCTGCGGGCATTCTCTCTTTAAATGTCCCGGCTTACCACATAAGAAGCAGTTTCCAGAACTGGTGGCTCGTCCGGTACCACCTCGCTTGGTTAATTGTAAGACTGCCGCAGCCAATCCAGTATTGGACAGGGGCCCCCCAATCTCTCTGCACACTTTCATCCACACTTCCATCCCTTTTCCTTTGAATGGTGTTATGGCAGCCCTACATTCCTTTGTACACTGTTCATAAACCAGCTGCTTCACTAAGGGCATGGCAGTATCTGGGTCCCCAAAAATCCGCCCTGTGGCCTGCATCATTCGGGCCACAAAGTCTGAAAAAGGCTCTGTGGAACCTTGAGTGATTTTGGTGAGATTACCTGATACCTCCCCTCGGCTAGGCAATGCCTTCCAGGCTCGCATTGCCATGTGATTAATTTGATCATACACAACCTGGGGGTATCCTATCTGTTGGTTAGCAAAACGGCCCTGCCCCAACAGCATATCAACGTCCCAAGCCCCGTTACCTGCCGCCCGGTTTCTTGCTGCCTGCTCATTAGCCAATTCTATATAATAGGCCTTCCAATCTAAATATTGTCCCGGATTCATGCAAGCCTTCACTAATCTCTGCCAGTCTCCAGGGGTCATGGCGAACCGGTCTAGTGCCTCCACCATTGCTGTCGTGAAGGCAGCAGTGAGCCCGTACGTTCGTACGGCCTCCGCGAGGTTTTTCACTGTTTTAAAATCTAATGGTTCATGGTACCGGTTCCCTGCATTGTCCACGAACACCGGAAAAGTTTGCCATGTGCCGCTGGCGTGGACCTCCCTTCACACTTCATTGTTGAAAGAAGCGCCTCCTTTTCCGGGAGACACAGAAGGATTATACGGGGGAGGAACTCTTACCGACCCAGGGACAGAGGATCCGCCCTTATCTCGGGCACGGCCCTGACTGAGTTCTAACTCTTCAACTCGAGCCACGAGATCTCTAAGTTCCTCATCTGACTCCAGTTCCGAGTCAGAGGCTGCCTCGCTGTTCCCTCTTGAGGAAGTTGATCGTTCCTCTTTTATTTGGTCAAGCGCTGCTTGGCCTTGCTCGACTTTTTGCAAGCACTTTTGATCTTCCAAACAGGCACGAACCAGTCTCCAAAGGGGCTGGACCCCGCCTGTCACCTCTCCTAGCTCTCGGGCGCGGTCAATATCCTGCCCCACTTTGTCCCAACTACCCACTGTGAGATTCCCCGAAACGGCAAACCACGGTGCAATCCCGTCTACCTGTGTGATAAAATCAGTCAAGGTTTTATCCCTTAATTTTAGTCCTTTTGTTTTTAGGAGAGTTTTAAGAGCCTGAAAAAGCAGGTGAGAGGAAGTAGTGCCCATGTTAGCAAAAAGGGAATCACCTCTACACCGGGGCCCTTTTTAGATCGCCTCTTTACCGAGGACCTTCTTAAATCGCCTCTTTACCGAGGACCTTCTTAAATCGCCTCTTTACCGAGGACCTTCTTAAATCGCCTCTTTACCGAGGACCTTCTGCCTCTTAGATCGCCTCTTTGAGTTTTACCGAGGACCTGTTTAGATCGCCTCTTTACCGAGGACCTTCCTAAATCGCCTCTTTGCCGAGGACCTTCCTAAATCGCCTCTTTGCCAAGGACCTTTCTAGTTTTTTCCCTCCCTTGTGGGGTCTACATACCAGTCGACTGCCCTGAGCAGCTGCAGTTCTGAATCCAAGGATTTCGGCTTCTTCGAGGCTCCCCGTACGGGCCACCACTTGTCGCTTTCAATAACGACTCTCACACGATTCTTCTGCAAGCTGCTTTAATCCCAGGCTATTACATAGTTGTCTCAGCTGTCTCAGCTGTTTGTTTCTCTTTCCTGTGACCTTAAATCTAGTATCTCTGCCAATCAATTAAGGTAACGCGGCACACACCAATAGGCCTGCGAGAGAGGAATGTATGCTGACATCCTTTAGTTGCCTAATTAGGGCTTGTTTTGTCTTGAGGTCTGGCCGCTTCGGGCGCCATGTTAGGGCGGAGGCGCTTCACAGTTTTGTGATCTAATGTGGGATCTATTCTGGGAAATGTTCCATGTGCAGTTGAGAAGAATTTGCATTTTTCAGCTGTTGGATGGAATGTTCTGTAAATGTCTGTTGGGTCCATTTTTTTCTAGTGTGATTTTTTATTCCTTTTGAATTTTCTTGCCCATTTTTGAATCTGATGCTTCTTTGTTGATTTTTTTTTAAAGAAATGAGGGCTTACTCTGTTGCCCAAGGTTCAGTCAAGCTGACTGTAGCCTCAAACTTTTGAGTTGAAGTAATCCTTCTGCCTCAGTCTCTCAAGTGACTGGGACTACAGGCACAGGCCATCACACCCAACAAACTTTATTTATTTATTTATTTATTTTTAGAGATGGGGGTCTCATTTTGTTGCCCAGGCTGGTCTTGAACTCCTGATCTCAAGCAATCCTCTTGCCTCAACCTCCCAATGCACTGGGATTACAGGCATAAGCTGCTATGCCTGGCCTATTTTTCTATCAAATTTTTCTTTGCATTCTGGTTATCATGAAGCTTACAAGAAACATCTTATATTTATAACAGGTTATTTTGAATGGATAACAACATATTTGATCACAAGAAAGAAACACTATAGATTTTAGTTTTATTATTTTCTCACATTTTTCATTTTGATCTTATAATTTACATCTTTTATCTTGCTTGTCATTAACAAATTATTTCAATTATTATTTTTATTTATGTTGGCTTTTATTTTTCTTACTAAGCAATAAGTGGTTTAAGTCCTACAATTTCTGTGCTAGAGTATTCTTAATTTTCTGAATACTTACTTTTACTTCTGGGTTTACCTGCTGACTTTTTTGTGTTACACATTGGGACCCTTTTTTAGTTTGAGAAGTCTCTTTATCATTTGTTGTAAGGCAGGTATGGTTGCCAAAAATCTCCTGTGCTCCTGTTTTTCTGGGAATATCTTTATCTCTCCTTCATTTCTGAAGGATAGCCTTGCTGAGTACACTGTCTTGGTTAACAATATTTTTTTCTTGTTAAAACTTATTCCATTCTCTCCTGACCCTCAAGATTTCTACTGAGAAACTAACTTCCAGGTATATTGAAATTCTCTTGTGTGTTATTTTCTTATTTTCTCTTGCTGCTTTCAGTACCCTTTCTTTGTATTTTGCCTTTAAAAATTTGATCAGAATTTTTTCAGTTAACTCCGATTGTTGATCTTCTTGTACTTGGATATTTGCATCTTTCTCCAGGTCAGAAAGTTTTCTGTTGTTCTTTATTTATTTAAATAAACTTTCTACACCTTTTCTTTCTCTAGTTCCTCTTGAACATAAGATACATATATCTTTGCCCTTTTGTTGCTGTCCCATAGGTTCTATAACTTTTCTTCATTCCTTCTCATTCTTTTTTCTCTTCTGACTGTGGCCTGTCTTTGAGTTCATTGATTCTTCTGCTGCTCAACTTTGCTGTTGATGTCCTCTATTGCATTTTTAAATTTTGTTTATTGTATCTTTCAACTTTAGACTTTCTTTTTTTTATTTCAATCTTTCTGTTACACGTATAATTGTTACTCTCTACTTTATTCAAGTGAACTGATTTTTCTTAAATGAGTTACATAAATATTAGAAATAAGTCTATTATGAAGAATGCTTGACATATACACTAGTATTCTAGACACAAGTCTACAGAAAGGTTGCAATACATCTCCATGTGCCCATCATCTACCCCGATAATCATCATCACATGTCCCCTGGCACATCCCCATGCCTTCATAACCCTTATCCAAACTGCCATATTATTTTAAACCATGTTAACTATAAATATATCAGTACATTTTTCAAAATATAAGGACTACTTTAAAAATACACGATCACAATAGCATTATTACTTCCCCAATCAATATTTTTCTAATCAAATATTGAGAAATAAAACTTAAATAAAACGTGGGCCAAACAGTCAGGGAATTTGAAGCCTACTAGAAAAACATACACAAGAAAATGAGTGATGAGACTACAGTAAATTAGCACCATATGCCCATTCAAATTACTTGACTTAAATTCTTCTATGGGATGGTGGTGAGAATTAAAAAAGAAAGAAAGATTGCGAAAGAAGAGAAACAAGGAAGAGGAGAAGAGGAGGGGAACAAGAAAAAAGAAAAGAGAAGAGAATAAGGAAGGAAATTGAAGTAAAAATAACAATTTAAATGGTGCAAGATATTTTTTCTGTTCCTTTCTTAATGTACCTATGACCAACATAAGGGTGACTTGAGAAATAAACCTACTTTTCCTTCAGTCATTCCCATTTTCTATATTTCTTTCCAAGTGTGAGCACATTACTATCCAGAATGTAATTTTAGTCTTTAAATATATTATTTTAAACAGTATTTAGCTCATCTCAATAAAACTGAAAGTTTCTATAGGGTAAGAAGAAATAAAATAAACTTTGGTTTACATTTCTTATGAGGGAATAATTATAGTAGGATTTCAGTGACCAGTCCTCAAAAGGTCCTGTATTCTACTATTTGGTGAGGTCTACATAGGAGCTCCTGAGGTGTAGCTCTTGTGATTTTTATGTTTAATTAACTTATTTTTCTCTACTGTTGTGAAGCCAAATTCAGTAAGAAGAACAAGGACAGCAAAGATCCTTACATATATTTGCCCTTTGAAACTGGACACCAAAATTGCATTGGCATGAAGTTTGCTTTCATGAATATAAAACATACCCTTGTGAGATTGCTTCAGAACCTCTTCATCAAGACTTGTAAAGAAGCACAGGTTAGACAGTACAATTTTTGCATAAACAATGTTTCTGTGGTAGGTTTTTTAAGTGAAAGATTCATATTCAAAAAAAGAATATGCTCATTTATCTTTCAATAATTTGTTCTATGGGACAAATAATATATTTGGAGACTTCTGTGAACTTAAAAATTCCCAGTTCTGCAGTTCTAAATCTGTGACTTTATAGAGACCACACTGTAAAGATCATCTAAAGTCAATGCGTGATAGCATGTCACGATTATGTGCAGTCTCTTTGAACTTGAGCAGTTTTGAATTTGGTTTCAAGTCACCTGGAGATGGAGGAGTGTTGTGTATACTCATGAAGTGCAGTGATGACTTTGTCATGACTCTTTAATGGTCCTCTCCTTCACCAGAACATACAGAAGCTAGAGAAAGTGGTTCTCAACCACTGATCTTAAAAGTGGTCTTGAAAGTGGTTCCTAACCACTGATCTACATTTGAATCACAGGGGACCTTTGACATTTTATGGTTCCTTGGTCATCTCAGAACTTCTGAAATTATTTTTCCAGAGTGTGACTTACAAGCTCCCCCACTGATTTTCGTATAAAACCAAGGTTCAGAGCCACTAATTTAGCTGGGCTTGGTGGCTCAGCCTGTAATCCCACGCTTTGGGAGGCTGAGGTGAGTGGATTGCCTGAGCCCGCGGGTTCGAGACCCTCCTGGGCAACTTGACAAGACCTCATCTCTACAATAAATCAAAAATTAGCTGGGCATTGTAGCGTGCGCTTGTAGTTCCAGCTACTTAGGAGGCTGAGGCGGAAGGATCGCCAGAACCCAGCAGGTTGAGGCTGCGGTGGCCGGGAGCAGCCGCTGCACTCGTCTGGGTGACAGAGTGAGACGCCAACTAAAAAAAAATCACTAATTTAAGGCATTACATTTCTGCCAGGTATGAAGGAATCCTACAGGCCAGGGCCATCCTGACTGTTTGACCTCACCTTCCAAAAACTCAGCTCCAGAAAAATTGGGCTTCTTTTCAAGCCATTAGTAAGTATATGAATGTTCTTCCATCTCCCTTCCATATTCTGATCTCATCAAGTCCTAGTTCAATTCCCAAGCCCCCCCAAAAAAACTCTTTCCCATCTAGTACAGAGCCTCATTCACTCCTCTGCTTTGTTATTGGTTACTGTAGGTTATTATAATCACCTAATTTTATACTTTGCCATTAAATCACTGACTTTTGTTCTCTAAGTTTTCTCTGTATCTAGGAATGTCTTCTTTGCCCCTTAATATTAGTACCTCAATTTTATTTCATAAGATTCCAGTCATATTTTGCAGGAGACACTGTCCATTGTAAGCATTCAATAAATGTTCAAGAAGTGATTTATACCTTATTTGAAAGTCTTGGATAGAAATTATAAGCTTATTTTATTTTTAAAATCTAGAAAATGATATTTGTGTGTCTGCATGTGTTCATCTGTCTGTTTGTAGCAGGGAAAATATATGGCTGCTATTTGAAATTTTAAAACAGTAATGTGTTGTGTTTCTAGAAATATTTGGAATTTCTCCTCAGAAGTACTTTCAAAACAGTTGTCATTGATTCATATCAAGCAAATCTAGGAATAATACAAGAAATACTAGAGACCACACCGTAAAGATCATCTAAAGTCAATACAGGCTAGCCTGTCATGACTATGTGCAGTGTCTTTGAACTTGAGCAGTTTTAAATTCAGTTTCAATCAAATTTCTCTCTTACATATTCAATAAGCAACTCTTCCCTGAAGTAGGCTTTCTGTATGGGAGAGGAGAAGAATGGAGATGCTTTTCATCTTATTTGTGACTACAACAGGTGTGTGGCTGTCCTGCATGTACAGACAGGTGGCTCAGCCTTGAGAGAAAGCAGCCTTTGAAACATCTGGGATGGGGAAGATACTTCCAGGGAAGCCTCCAGACAGCTACAGGCCAACGCTTTCAGTCTCCATGGCAATTTGCTTGCCCATCACTCAAATGAAATCAGAAAGTTACTCAGTTGTCTCCCCCAACACTAAAGGAGTGACTCTGTGATAGTAGGGCTAAAAGTATTACTCAAAACACCATAGGGCTTGAGAAGTTCCTGGTTTGCACATCCCTTGGAGGTCAAGAGGAGTTGTTTAAGGGGGGGAAGCATGATGCTTCCCGAAGGTCTCTTGAAATGATTAAATTGAATGACTTCCATTGGAGGGGTTACTGGACTCTTCAGAAGTAAGGAACTAACTGCCCACATAATTAAAATGCTTGATATTTATTCAGAGATACTTTACAAGTTTCTAAATATAGAAAATTAACTTTATATGGTTTTTGAAAATGGTTTGTCAAAATGCCTATGACTCTGGCTTAAAATTTTTAAACTCATCCTTTTTACTTATCATTTACATTTTTAAAAAAGAGTCAACATGCATTTTCTCAATAAATATTTTGCTAATTGATGGATGGATGAATGCTTTCACTATCCACCTTTTGCACAACTTGCAGAGTTAATATAAAGAATCCAAAGCATATGGTGCTAGAAGTAGTTTTTATGTTTGCAATGTATTATTGTCCTTAATGTATCTTTTCTATTTTTTATGTTGTTCTTGGTGCTTCATTTATTGCTTCTCAATATGCTTGTTTAATTGTTGCAGACCCCCCCCCGAAATTAAGCAAGCAAGAAGTACTTCGACCATAAAAACCCATTGTTCTAAAGGTTGAGTTGAGAGATGAGACTGTAAGTGGAACATAACCTTCTCTAAAGATTCCACTTGCTCTTCAAGGAAGTTGTAGCCCACAAGACAAGAGATCACTTTTACTTTTTCAATAGAACCCAGAAATGAAGATGAACTTGGTCTAGTGCAAGTGATGAGTGATTAGAGATTCTGAACACTCATTGAACTTTTTCAGTGTCTATGTATTAGACATTGTGTCATGTGAAAGAGCTGACTAAATCAGTGTTAGATAGGTAGAGTCAGCTTCTCTGGTTCTCACAGGACTATCTCCAGTCATGCCCAGTTAGTCACATCAACTCTTCCTGAGCTCTGATCAGAGAGTTAACTTTTCTTAATAATTTTAGCAATAATTTTTTGTATGAAAATGAGAATTATTGCAGTGATGGTAGTAGTGACATTTATAGTGCATGTTTATTTGTAACATTCTATAATAATTGAGAAAGCCAATGAACACCTCTTTACAAAAGTGTTGTCTTATTCTTCCATGCACTTTAAGGAGGAGTCTATAAAATTGAATGAGAACCACCAATTAAATATTTTTGAACATCATAAACACAGATTCAGAACTCCAATTTGATTATTAACATAGGTGAAGGTTGAACTACTGCAACTTTGCATAACAGAGTCTACATTCATAGCTTTATTCTGCCTTTTTGAAGCACATATTTTTGTAACACTCAACCGAGGCATGTAATTATTGCTAGTTTTGATTTAATGTTTTATCTCATCTCCCTTGATGTTTCTGAAGGGCAGGAAATGTGTTTTGTCACACCTCTCATATTTCATCTTCAACTCTCAACTGTCTTAATACAAAGAACAGTGAGTAAAAAACCAGTCAATTTGTCAACGATTGGGCACCAAGACTAAAAAGCGTTTGTCAGTTTCAGTTGGTATCAGAAGCTTTCTTCTCCCTCACTTCCCTTTCTTTTTCTGGATGATTCAGTCAGTCCTAAAGCCATTAGGTGGATGGCAGTAAGGTGGTGGCTACATATTAAGGTGCAGAAAGGAGTCATGGTGGCTCCAAGTAAGAGAGCATGTGGTATGTGGAAGGTGTCCATGTGGAGGGGATTGACCTGGGTGTGAGAATCCAAGCAAGGAGAGAAGTGTCCACTGAGAAGAGGATCTGGCAATAGCAGACAATACCTGCATAGGATGTGGGAGCCCATGTGAGGTAGGGAGGACATCTGAGAGTGGGGACGGTTGGATAGGGAGTGGCTACATAAAGGGGGTTGATCAAGTAAATATATTAATGATGATGGAGGCCAGGTTTCTCATTGTAGAGAAGGAAGACGGTGATTCAGAAGGGGAGAAAACTGGATTAAACCCTGTTGAGTCAGATTGGAATGGTATGTATCAGTGTAAATTCACATATTAGATGATATAGATAGATCATAAATAGAAGGTAGATGTAAGTGTGTGTGTGTGTGTGTGTGTGTGTGTGTGTGTGTGTAAAAATATATACTCCCTACTTCTCTCCAATGATAGGTCTAGGCAACAATGACATTTCAATGTCAATGAGCACACCTAGTTTTCAGGTCACTGCTTATAAATATTATTTTCCAATGAAAGGAACCAGAGCTCCTTAGAGAACTGGCTGACTCCAGGGCCAGTGCTCGGAAAATACAAAATGAGCCTCGAACACCTTGATGTCTCAGAAAATGCGAAAATGCTAAAAAATGAATGCATACCACAAAAACACAGAAGCCAGCCTTGTAGGTTTCCACTGATCAAATCAATGACAATTTGGTCATCATAATAAATAAAGCTATTAAGAGATTATAATCATTTGAATAAAGTAGGAAAACATGAGTACATATAGCTATACATTAATATAATGAACCAATTGAAAGTTTGATAAAGATACATAGTTTCAAAGTACTACTGACAAAACACCCATTATATACAAAGAGGACACCAGGCTCAGAAGCTCATATTTGTAATCCGAATGCTTCGGGATTCTGAGACAGGAAGATCACTTGAGACAAGGAGTTTGAGGCCAGCCTGGGCTGCATAGCAAAAACCCATCTCTGCAATAAAAAAAACAAAAACATTAGCTGGGTTTGGTGGTTTGTACCTGTAGTTACAGATACTCAAGAGGCTGAGGTGAGAGGATCACTTGAGCCCGGGATTTGGAGGCTACAGTGCATTATGGTTACACGTCACACTCCAGCATGAGCGACACAGTGAAGGCCTGTCTCAAAGAGAGAGAAAGAGAGAAGAAAAAAGAAAGAAAGAAAAAAGGGGGAGGGAAGGAGGGAGAGAGGGAGTGGGAAGAAAGGAAGGAAACAGGAAAAAAAAGAGTAGCTTTATGATGGAAAAAGCTAGAAGACATCCCCTGAATCAAGGGATGAGAATGAACATCATCAGAAATGAGATAAATCAATGGCGGGACACCTGATAGGACACAGAGAGAATACAGTGTCACCTCTGTGATATTCCTACCAAGGAGACAAACCTGAACAAAATTATGAAAAAACAACAGACAAACCCAGACTGAGGAATATTCTACTCTTGGTCTGTCCCTGGCTTGGAATCTTCTAAGTAATTGACCTCATAAAAGCCAAAGAAAATTTTGAAATGTTCCAAATTTTGAAGTGAAGAAGATTAAAGGGACATTACAACTAAACACGACAGCTGGGTTCAATCCCTCTGCTCTAAAGGGCACTATTGCAACATCTGGGAGAATGCTAAAGATGTCTGAGAATTTGATAGCAGCAATATATCAGTGTTAACTCCTGATTTTGATGGTTGTTTTGTGGTGATGTGGGAGAATATCCATATTTTTAGGAAATATAAGGGTTTACAAAATATAAACTGGCTCCCAGATGTTTCAGGAAATAGTTCTTTGAACATATTTTTTCTGTAAAATTATGATTGTTTGGTGGGATAAACAGACACAGGCACCTTCTGGTTTGCACTATCCCCTTTCTGTCACATTAGTCTTACTAGTATTTCACATTTGATATAAGGAGACACCATGCAGTGACTGAAAGCCTGAGCTCTGAAGTTGGAAATACAGGGTTTTGACTCCCAGCCCAGTCTAAGTTCAAGTCCAGACCAATGAGTGTTTTGGGGCAAATGAGGAAATGCACATCCCCTGCATAGCGGGAATTGCAGAGTTTGTACTGAATTGCTGTGCCTATGTGTCCTCAGCTGAATGCCAGTGCCTGTGTGGACAGATTTGCTCTGGCTTGGTCACTGTCATTTTTAGGTGGGGTTTTCTGAGAGCAAAGCCTGAGTCTGAGATTCTGGTGCCCATGATTTCCTGAGACAGCATGCTCAGGAGAAGGGGAGTAAGGAGAGTTGAATGGGGCCAGAGGGAAAGGTGAAGTGAAGATATGGTCTCTCTGGAGCTTGTCTTTCACCTGATTGCATGAGTACCTCTGGCGCCAAAATTTTATTACACAGATGAGTCCACTTTGAGACAAGGGGGCTAGTCTTTGCTACCCCTCAGCTGCTTTATCCCTCTAAAACAAAAGTAAAGAGGTTTTTAAAAGACAAATCAAAAAGGTTTGGAAGCAGCCGGGAGACAACAGTAATGAGAAACTAAAAGAAGAAAAATAAAATAAAAAGCAAACTTAGCTGGGCATGGTGGCACTCACCTGTAGTCTCAGCTATCAGGAGACTGATGTGGAAGGATTGTCTGAGCCCAGGTCGAGGCTGTGGTGACCCAAAATTGTGCCACTGCACTCCTGCATTGGTGAGAGAGTGAGACTCCAACTCAAATACATAAATAAAGATAAAGACATTGATGTTTCCTCAGTCAAATGACAAGTAAGCCTGTAGCAATTCTTACTGTCAGCAAATTTCTGCATAAATCAAAACTTCAAAGTACTGTTTTGTCTCCCCTCCCCTCATTCTTTTTTTTTTTATTGTGAAGTTGTGGGGTACAGTTAAGGGTTAGGTATACAATTGCGTTTCATTCAGGCACCCTGTTGATATAGGATGTTTCCCCGTACCCAGACAGATATTTGCTACTGTTAATCCCATCTCCCTCCCCCCACCATAGTTTCCCAGTACGGTCAGTCATTTTCGTCAAGTATTGCATTGGATGTTTAAGGTCCATTATATGAGTGAGAACATGTGATACTCGGATCTTTGTTTCTGTGAGAGGTCATTCAGTATTATAGACTCTAGTTCCATCCAGGTTGCTGCGAAATTCATGATTTTGTTCTTTTTTATGGCTGCGTAGTATTCCATGTATATGTGTATATGTACCACATTTTTTAAATCCAGTCCTCTTTTGACGGGCAGCATGGCTGTTTCCAGGTTCTTGCTATTGTGAACAATGCTGCGATAAACATGCATGTGCAGGTATCTTTTTTAAAGAGTGATTTGTGTTCTTCAGGATATATTCCCAGTAGAGGGATTGCGGGGTCATATGGGAGGTTGGTATTTAGAGCTTTTAAGAATCACCACACTGCTTTCCACAGAGGTTGCACTAGTTTACACTCCCACCAAGAGTGTAGAAGTGTTCCCTTTTCACCACACCCTCTCCAGCAGCTGTTATTATTGAGTTGTTGATAATTGCCATTCTGACTGGGGTTAGGTGGTATCTCAGTGTGGTTTTGATTTGCATCTCCCTGATGATTAGTGAGGTTGAACATTTCTTCATGTGTTTGTTGGCTGCTCGGATGTTTTCCTTTGTGAAGTGTCTGTTCATATCTTTTGCCCATTTTATAATGGGGTTGTTTGTTTTTTTCTTTTCAGCACGCTTGAGTTACTTGTAGATCCAGGATGTTAAGCCTTTGTCAGACCTGGAGTTGGCAAATACTTTTTCCCAGTCTGTAGGCTGTCTCCCTGCTCTCTTGATGGTTTCTTTGGCTTTGCAGAAGCTTGTCAGTTTAATAAGGTCCCAATTGTCTATTTTCTCTCTTATGAGCTGTGGGTTTTGGGTTTTGTTCAGGAATTGGATGCCAGTTCCGATTTCCATGAGGGTTTTTCCTTCATTTTCTAAGGTTCTTATGGTTTGAGGTTTTACATTTAGGTCCCTGATCCATTTGGAATTAACCTTTGTGCATGGGGATAGATAGGGATCCTGTTTCAATCTTCTGCATGTGGTCAGCCAGTTTTCCCAACACCATTTACTGAATAGGTTCTCCTCTCCCCAGTAGTAGGTGGTGGAGGCTTTGTCAAAGATGAGTTGGTTGAGAAATTGAGGTTTTGCTTCTGGAATCTCAATTCTATTCCATTGATCTATATGCCTGTTCCTGTACCAATACCAAGCTGTTTTGATGATTGTAGATTTATAGTAAAGTTTGAAGTCTGGCAGTGTGATACCACCTGCTTTGTTTTTTTTTTGCTGAGGATTGTTCTGGCTATTCTTGGACGTTTGTGTTTCCATATGAATTCCTGCATTGTTTTTTCTAGGTCTGAGAAGAATGTTGCTGGTAATTTGATGGGTATTGCATTGAATTTGTAGATTGTCTTAGGTAAGATGGACATCTTCACAATGTTGATTCTTCCAATCCATGAGCATGGTATATTTTTCCACTTGTTTGTGTCAACTTTGATTTCTGTGAGCAGTGTTTTGTAGTTTTCCTTGTAAAGGTCTTTCACGTCTCTGGTTAGGAAGATGCCAAGGAATTTCATTTTTTTTGCGGCTATTGTGAATGGAATTGTGTTTTTTTTATTTGGGTTTCTGTTTGTTTATTATTGGTGTAGAGAAATGCGATTGTCTTTTGTACATTTATTTTGTATCCTGAGACTTTGCCAAAGGTCTTTATCAGTGTAAGGAGGTTTTTGACAGATTCTCTTGGGTTTTCAAGGTATACAATCATGTCGTCTGCTAAGAGAGATAACTTGACTTCCTCTTTTCCTATTTGGATACCCCTGATTGCCTTCTCTTCTCTGATTGCTCGAGCCAGGACTTCCAATATTATGTTGAACAGGAGGGGTGAGAGTGGGCATCCTTGTCTTGTTCCAGTTTTCAGGGGAAATGGTTCTAATTTTTGTCCATTTAGGAGTATGCTTGCTCTGGGTTTCTCGTAGATGGCTTTTACTATTTTGAGGTATGTTCCCCGTATGCCTAGATGTTCAAGGGTTTTTATCAAGAAGGGGTGCTGGATTTTATCAAAAGCTTTTTCTGCATCTAATGATATAATCATGTGGTTTTTGTTTTGACATCTGTTAATGTATTTAATAACATTTATGGTTTTACGAATGTTGAACCAGCCTTGCATCCCAGGAATGAAGCCTACTTGGTCATGATGGATGATTTTTGAGATGTATTGCTGAATCCGGTTTGCTAGGATCTTGTTGAGAATTTTAGCATCTGTGTTCATCAAAGATATTGGCCTGTAGTTCTCTTTCTTTGCTGGATCTTTACCTGGCTTGGATATCAATGTGATGTTGGCTTCGTAAAATGATTTGGGGAGCATTCCATCTTTTTCAATCGCCTGGAATACCTTCAGTAGGATTGGTATCAGCTCCTCCTTAAATGTCTTGTAGAATTCTGCTGGAAAGCCATCTGGTCCAGGGCTTTTTTTTTGTAGGAAGTTTTCTTATTACGTAGTCGATTTCCTTGATAGTTATTGGTTTATTTAGGGTCTCAATCTCTTCTTGTTCCAACTTAGGTAGGTTGTGTGATGTCAGAAAGTCCTCCATTTCCTTAAGGTTTTCAAGTTTGTTTCCATACAAGTGTACGTAGTAGCTCTAATGATCTTTTGTATTTCTTCAGGGTCAGATGTGACTTCATCTTTTGTGTTTCTGATTGTGCTTATTTGGTTTTTTTCTCGTTTTTTCTTGGTCAGTCTAGCTAGGGGACCATCGATCTTGTTTATTCTTTCGAAGAACCAGTTTTTTGTTTCATTGATTTTTTCTATTATCTTTTTGTCTTCTATGTCCTGGATTTGGGCTTTTATTTTGGTGATCTGGATTCTTCTGCTGAAATTAGGGTTTTTGTGGTCTTGCTTTTCCAGCTTCTTTAGGTGGCTTGTTAGGTTGTTAATTTCTGTTCCTTCCATTTTCCTCATGTGTGTTTGTAGGGTATAAATTCCCCTGTTAATACAGCTTTTAAGGCATCCCAGAGATTTTGGTAAGATGTTTCTTCATTTTCATTTGTTTCCAGGTATCTTTTGATCTCTCTTTTGATGTCATCATTGACCCAGGAGTTATTTAGCATCATGCTGTTTAGTGTCCATGTCTTTGGGGTTTTGGAGGGACTTTGTTGGTGTCAATGTTTATTTTTATTCCACTGTGGTCCGAGAAGGTGCATGGTAGAATTTCAGTCCTTTTAAATTTGCTTATACTTGATTTGTGTCCAATTATGTGGTCGATCCTAGAATATGTTCCATGTGGTGATGAGTAGAATGTGCATTCTGTGGTCTTTGGATGGAGTGTTCTATAGGTATCAATTAAGTCCATTTGGTCCAGAGTCTCATTGAGTTTCCGAATCTCCTTGCTGATTTTTTGTCCTGATGATCTGTCTAAGGTTGTGAGTGGTGTATTAAAGTCCCCAGTTATTATGGTGTTAGAATCAATGTCTTTCTTTAGTTTTCCTAGAAGTTGCTTTATGAATGTTGGCGCACCAATGTTGGGTGCATATATGTTTAGGATAGATATTTCTTGTTGATGGAGTGAACCTTTTATCATTATGTAGTGGCCCTCCGTATCTTTTTTAATTTTTGATAGCTTAAATGGTATTTTGTCTGAAATTAGGATCGCGACTCCTCCTTTCTTTTGTGTTCCATTTGCCTGAAAATTTGTTTCCCATCCTCTTACTTTGAGTCTGTGTATGTCCTTTCTAGTGAGATGGGTCTCTTGAAGGCAGTATATTGTTGCCTGGTGATATTTTATCCATTTTGTCATTCTATGTCTTTTCGGTGGTGCGTTTAGTCCATTCACATTCAGACTAATTATTGAAATGTGAGAGTTCGTCCCTATCATGGAGTTCTTATTGAGTTGTTGTTCTTCCACTTGGTTTTTCTTTTTTCTTTTTTCTTTTTTTGTCTTTCTTTTGGTTTTGGGGTTGGTTCGTGTATATTTTATTCTTTTCCCTGTACTCTTGTGAAGAATGTTGTTCTTTTTTCCTTTTCTTCTGTGTTTAGTACTTTCTTAAGTGTTTCATGTAGAGATGGTTTGGTGGCAGCATAAGTTCTTAGGGATTGGATATCTGGGAAAGATTTTAATTCTCCCTCACTGATGAAGCTTAGCTTGGCCGGGTAGGTTATTCTTGTTTGAAATTGTTTATCTTTTAGGACTTTGAAGATAGGGCTCCAAGCTCTCCTAGCCTGCAGGGTTTCTGTAGATAAATCTGCTGCTATTCTGATTGGTCTTCCATGGTAGGTGATCTGACCTTTTTCTCTTGCTGCCTTTAGGATTTTTTCTTTTGTGCCTACTTTATTTAGGCAAATTATTATGTGTCTAAGAGTTGGTGTTCTCATTTGTTGTCTTGTGGGGGTTCTCTGAATCTCTTGTGTTTGAATTTTTGCATCGCTGATTAGATAAGGGAAGTTTTCTTGAATGATCTCATGGAAAGTTTGTTCCAATGTGGTCTCTGTTTCTCTTTCTGCCTCAGGGAGTCCGATTATTCTTAGGTTAGGCCTCTTAAGGTAGTCACTCATCTCTTGAAGGTTTTGTTCTGTCTTTTTGAGCTTATTTTCTGTGTTTTTCAGAGTTTGGGTTATTTCTATATTTTGGTCCTCAAATTTTGAGATTCTTTCTTCTGCTTAGGTAATTCTGCTTTCCATGCTTATCAATTTGTTATTTATTTCATTCACAGTATTCTTTATTACTGTTATCTCAGATATCAACTCCTTCCTAGTTTCTTCTTGTGTCTCTTCAATTCTTTTTAATCTCTCCATTATTGTTTTGATATCTACATTTGCATTTGAGACCCTTCATTCTGGGGACTTTTCATTGTTTGCCTTCCAAAGTCAGTTTTCTCAATGTCTGCTCTCCCAGGCGTTTGGGAGAGACCCATACTTTTCTTTTGGTTTTTCTTCATTTCTGTAGATTTTGCTCCCTCTCCCCCTTTCCCTCCCCCTCTTCAATTCTGTTTTTGAGGGAAGGTGGGTTGCTTTTATTTCTCTTCTGCAATGACCTGTTCTTCCATATGAGGGTCTTCTGGTTTTGTTCACTTTTCCCTCTGCTTTACAGTCAGTCTAATCAGCAGTATGCAGCCTTGGTCCGTTCAGAGAATCTCACCAGTTCACTTATGCCGTCGCCATCTTGCCCCGTCCCCCCCTCATTCTTAAATATGAACAGATACCCAGGCAGTATCTGCAGACCTCTATCAAGATAGTTATAGACCTAAGATAATACACAATTAAAAAAGAAAGTTACTTTCAGGAAGCAGAGCTTAGTTGGAAAGAAGATCACTTTTCTGAAAAATATGAAGTAAAATTAATATACCCACAGAGAGTCGGTATTGCACCAAGGAAACAAGAAGAGGATTTTTGTAAAGAGAGGCAGGGAGGATTTTATTTTATACTCATGGATCAGGGAGAATCAATACTGTCAAGATGTCCATCTTACCCAAGACAATCTCCAGATTCAATGCAATGCCCATCAAATTACCAACATCAATTTTTTCAAACCTGCAAGCGACAATTCAAAAATTCATTTGGAAACATAAAAGAGGATGAATAGCCAAAACAGTCTTCAGTAAAAAGAACAAAGTGGGAGGTATCACACTTCCAGACTTTAAACTTTATTACAAGCCTGCAGTAATCAAAACACCCTGGTATTGACATAAGAGTAGGCACATAGACAAATGGACAATGTACAGAGATTCTGGAAGCAAAAACACTGTCTCTCAACCAACTCAGCTTTGACAAAGCCACCAATAACAATCACTGGAGAAAGGAAACCATATTTAGTAAATGGTGCTGGGAAAACTGGCTAAACACATGCAGAAGAATGAAACTGGACCCCTACCTAACTCCATATGCAAAAATCAACTAAAATGGTTCAAAGACCTAAATGTAAAGTCCCAAACTACAAGAATTTCAGAACATAATGTAGGAAATATCCTTATAAACATCGGAGTAGATAATGAATTCTTGACCAAGTCCCCAAAAGTGAATGCCATAAAGGTTGAGATAGACAATTGGCAACTCATCAAACTGAAAAGCTTTTGCACAAAAAAAATCAAGAGAATAAAGAGTCAACTCCCAAAATGAAAAAAAGAAAAAAGAAAAAGAAAATTATGCACCTGACAAAGACCTGACATCCAGGATCTACAAGGAACCCAAACGAAGTGAAAGGAAAATACCAATCAATCCCATTAAAAAGTGGGCAAAGGACACAAGCAGACACTTCTCAAAGGAAGACATACAAGTAGCCAAAAGATACATTAAAAAAAGCTCAGCCTCATCATCAGAGAAATGCAAATCAAAACTGCAATGAGATACCACCTAACTCCAGTAAGGATGGCTATTATTAAGTCAAAGAAAAAACAACAGATAGCTCCTGGCGCAGGTATGGAGAAAAGAGGACGCATCTTCACTGTTGGTGGCAAGATAGTCCAACTTCTATGGACAGCAGTGTGGCAATTCCTAAAAGAACTAAAAAAAATGAGCTTTCTTACCATCCAGCAATCCCTCTCCTGGGAATATACACAAGTAGTTTTACAAAAAAAAGATACCTGCACACATATGTTTAGTACCCCACTATTTACAGTAGCAAAAGCATAGAACCAACCCTAGCACCCATCAAAAATGGATTGGATAAAGAAAATGTGGCACATATACACAATGGAGTATTATGCAGACAAAAAGAACAAAATCATAAAGTTCACATCAAATTGGTGGAGTTGGAGACTGTCATACAAAGGGAACTATCAGAGAAATAAAGTACTAAATATTCCATGTTCTCACTCATAACTGCATCTTAAACATTAGTCACATTAGTACAAAGGAGAGATCAGCAGTCACTGGACACTGCTAGGGGAAGGAGGGAGAGAAGGGTTGGGAGGGTACATGACAATACAAAGGGTACTTGGTTCATTACCAGGGTGAGTGACAGCCAATGAGAAGCCCAAACTTCACCTGCATGCAACCTACTTATGTAGTTAATCCTCATTTATACACCCACATTCCTATAATAAAATAAACTTTTAAAATAGAAATAAAAGAGAGAATTTTTGGAGAATGTTCTTAGGAGTTAAACA
The DNA here is from genome assembly GCA_027257055.1 of Cephalopachus bancanus. Classification (NCBI taxonomy): domain Eukaryota; kingdom Metazoa; phylum Chordata; class Mammalia; order Primates; family Tarsiidae; genus Cephalopachus; species Cephalopachus bancanus. Next base: position 128,891 of record JAPVLO010001573.1, on the reverse strand, counting down.
TGTGCAAGAAGCAGACTTTTAAAAACTCAGTAGAAAGAAGATATCGTTGAAGAAATTTCACATAGGGGAAGATCCCTCATGAATGGCTTGGTACCATTCTCTAGAGACCGGATTAGTTCCCCTGGGAATGGATTAGGTCAAAGGAGACAGCAGGTTGTAAGAAAGCCAGGAACCCTCAGTTTTTCTCTCTTACTACATCTCTGCTTCCCCATTCACCCTCTATGCCATGTTGTGACATAGCACAAAAGCCTTTGCCAGAAGCTAGGGCCATACTCTTGGATCTTCCAGCCTATTAATCTTGGCTAAATAAACCTATTTTATTTATAAATTGCCCAGTCTCAGGCATTATTTTATAGAAACACAAAATGGACTGATACAGTAGCATCCTGGAGGTACATCTAAATGGACAGAGCTTCATCAAATTCAACAAAGAAATCCCCACCCATGTCCCCTGGGACCCAGAAGTCCTGGACCCTAAGCAAAAGCAGGAAGCAGAGGGTATCCAAGTGAAGCAGGCTGAGGCCTGCCTGAGGACTTCCTTGAGATAATGCTTAGGAAATCCTGCCACCTGGACTAAATGTTCACTTCTTATGTTCTAGGCACCAGCATGGAGGAAGACCAAGAAACCTTAAGGAGAGGAGACATAAGAGGGTAGATGACCCAATGGAAGTAAAAGAAGAGGGCTAAGAGATTCAGCATGTTGATCCTCAGAAACCTGCTTAACCCCCTAAAAATACTCACAAAAGCCCCTAGTTCAAGACAAGAAAGGAGACGAAAAGAGGCATCATTAGCACATTCCTGAGAGCAAGGGAAAGGGCCTCAGATGGGGTTCTGCCTTTACTCCAAGCTCTTTTAGGGAGAAATTGGCCTGGATAAACCCCATGGTCCTCAGTTTTCTCTCATATTAGTATTTTTTTCTTATACAGTATTGTGTGTGAAATATGCGAAGTGCTATCTTTGATAGATTTATTCAATTTAGTCAGGGAAGAAAACCTAAATAACTCAGAAGGAAATAACCAGTGACATTTCAAAAGCAAATTTTAATACTTTGAAGTAATAAATATTAGCACATAGCAGGATGAATATTTCAGATTTAAAAAATGTCAATATGAGTAAGCCAGGGTGAAGAAAGATTAGATTGTGAGATCTAGTTTCAACTATAATGATGGGAAAAAAAGAGGAGGAGAACTTAGAAAACTCAAGTCCTGACCAGGTTTGGGGGAGAAGAAGAGGGGAAAAGAGCCATTCAGAACTTTGTAAACTCCTTAACACAAACCTGAGTCTCTTCTGTGCCTCAGTTTTCTCAGCAGTCCCTCATTTCCTGTGAGACACTGTCCTCAACTCCAGCTGCTCAACACTTCCAACATCATGTAGGCCTCAGCCCCTGCATACTGAGCTTATGCGAGAACCCTCTTTTCTCCAGGGAACAACTCAAGGAAGCAGAGATTGGCCCTGAGATTTTTAGACTCTCTCCAAATCCTTGTGAGTGTGCTTGTTCAGGTGAGTCATCAACCACTATACATGGGTTTAAACTACACAAAACAGAGCAGAGCTCTCATACTTGACTTTTTGTTTAAATCTCACACACCTATTATTGTGTTTTTCTTTTGTCTGATGACAATAACTTCCTTGACATGCTATACTCAGCCTCCAACTCTGGGTTGTGCCAAAATCCATCCTTTAAGCTGAGTTCCTGAAGGAAAGTATTGTTCCCAGCCTTCAGAATTCTCAGTCAACTGTGTTATCATTCTTGAAAACCTAAATTTGAAGGCTTAAATGTTTTTGATGTTTTCACTCAAATTTGAAAATCAAAGCTGAAACATTTCTTATGTGGTCTACATGAACTCCACATACTCCTTCTGGAGTAAAAAGTTCTATCCAAACAGTAGCCTGTGGCAGGAAAGAAAATAAAATGGTACCAAGGGAAGAATACAGCAATTGACATTTCAAAAAAACCATGGTAACATCACATAAAAGATTAACAATAAACATTTTTGAAGTGAAGAAAAAAAACCAAATTCCACATTATCAGGCCAAAACTGGTTCCATCTGTGACAGGTGAGAGGGGCGAGATGGAGGAGGGGAAAGAAATTTCAGAAGACTCATTTTACCAGGTATAGGGGAGAGTGGGAGGGGCACAGAGCCATTCAGACACCCAGAGAAAGCTTTTTGTAGGGACTGAGATTTCAGAGGAGATTTGAAGATGTAGGACCTAAGAAAAGGTCAAAAGTTTGTTCCTAACCAGGGGGATGTAAGACAGCTCAGAGGGTAGGGTCATAAGAACCTGATGAGGGAGGTGAGCCGAACCATTGGCCATGACTGGACACACAAGGAACCCTAAAGCATTTTAAAGAACCACATGTGGGTCCTTTCATGGTCCCCTCCTGCTCCTCCAACAAAGCACCACAGACAGATTCTCCTGCAGGCAAGACCCCCCCACCTTGCAAGTGCAATTTGAGGAGGCCCCACACTGAAGAGTCTCATTGCCACAAATTATCTCCTCCTTTGTTAATCTCCTGTTCTTTTTAAAATAGCATGTCACTTTGTACTTGGGAGACTCTTCTGCAAACAGTCTATCAGTCCCCAAAAGTGCATGCAGAGTCCTTGTTTCCATATAATAGGAGTTCTCTGTAACCTATGAGTCTTATTTTATGCATTAAAATTTGTCTTAGAATACTTGGCACTGGATCCAATGGCACAAAAAAATTGAGAACTGCTGACCTAGAGGAATAGGGCAGTCTAGAACACATGTTGTTAGGGAAACGACACACTCACAACGTTCCCATGCATCGGATAAATTTGGACATGTCCATTGGGCCAGAGCTATCCACCTACTTTTTTGTACTTATCACTACCACCTACTCTACCCTCAACTGACTTCATGAACTCTGATTCCACCAGATTGGCCTCAATAATTCAAATATGTCTGGTGCTTTCTCATTGTCTTTGCTCATTTATCCTTTGATCTATTTTTGAATATGTTCATTGAGTGTCTTCTTTCTGCCAAGCACTGGGATAAGCACTAGGGACAGAGAAAGAAACAGGATAGAAATTTTCCTTGTCCTTTTGAAATATGCACCCATCAGCCAACAAAAATGTCCCTGTTCAACATTCTGCTCACCCAAAACCCCTTCCAGAAGCCCCTCCAATACAATTCCAGGTTTGTGTCCTTTTACCGGTGAAGCTCTTGGCAACACTTACTATCAAACTCAATTGTACAAAATTGGTAGGAATGTTTGAATTGCAATTTTTTATTAGATTTATGTGGCTTTGGAGGGTCAGGTGTAGTGGTTCACACTTGTAATTCCAGCACTTTGAGAGACTGAGGTCAGAGGATCGCTTGAGTCTAGGAGATCGAGACCAAGTAGGGCAACATAGCAAAACCAATGTCTACAAAATACCAAAAAATTAGCTAGGTGTGGTTGCACACATCTATATCCTGGCTACTCAGAAGGCTGAAGTGGAAGGAACGCCTGAGTCCAGGAGGTCAAGGCTACAGTGAACCGTGATCATGCCACTGCTCTCCAGTCTGGGCAATAGGATGAGACCCCCAACTCAAAAACAAAACAAAACAAAACAAATTCATGTGGTTTTGGTAAATAGGTTACAAAATCTAGTTTTTTGTTTTTAAATTTTTATAATTAGGCATTATTAGAGATTTACTGTTGCTGTTGGCTATTTCATCTTGTCAACTGCATTGTCTCAGCTCTTCATCTTATGGACAAAGTTGCCCTAACCTCTTTGAATCTCAGCATATTCATCTGTTAAGTGAAGATGATTTAGCGGAGTCCACTGTTGAACCTGAGTCTTTCTTGGCCCGTCCTGCCTCAAATTGTGATTGATGTTCATTTTGGATTTTATGTCATGTCTTCCCAGGAAGGCATCCATCCTGGGAGGTGAAACTCGGGGGACTGAAGTGGCCTGAGATGTTCCCTGACCTTCGAATCTGAGATCATCTTGGTCTTTCTCAGCTCTGTACCGGGCATCAGGAAGCAGTGCAGACCTTGCCAATCCAGGAGATTCCTGCTTCCATTCAGGCACCTCCATAGCATCTGAGGGCACTCTCCTCAGGCCTTGACCTGCTGAGCATAGACTGTTTCTGTCTCCCACTTCTGCTTGCTAATCTGTGTTTCTGGGTCCAAGAGGACCCAGGTTGAGATATTTTTCTTGAAATCAGTGAAGTCCTTTCCATCTTAGGTACATTCAGAATGCTCCACTACTTCTGCTGTTCATAAGCTCACAACTGAACCATCCCTGAAAACTGTGAGACACTGGAGCCTCCCCTGACTCCACTGGGAACCAGTAAGCCTTATGCCGACCCCATATGAATAACTCTTAGTTCTACACACTTTGTAACCCAGCAGAAAGAACTGTTTTTGCAATCTACATATGCAACCCCTTTATCTTGGCAAATAGGTAACTGCATGTAGAAAGAGAGAGGCAAATTGTTTGGTTTTACATTTCAGGCCTGAGATATGCTCCTCCCAACCAAGGAACTTAAGAGAGATACAGACTGTAGACTACGGACAGGTTCCCAGCCCTTCTGTAGTGTCTACTCTAGTAAATGTTTTCTGTTTGAGTTTACAGTGGTTGCTTAAGAATTGTCAAAACTATCCCAAACTGCTTTTCCAAATTTTATAAGAATTATTTATAATTTCATATAGATTATGGAAATCTCTCTTTTTCTCTCAGATCTAGATGGAGTTCATAGCATCACTTGAGTAAAACTAACTTAATCACTTTTTCCCTCTTCTCCAGTGGTTAATGTTTTTATTCCAAATCTCTACAACCCAAGCTCCTTGCCGATTGACAATATTGCTCCGAAATTGACCTCCGTGGGGCAGGGAGTCACAACATCTTCAGTGTAATTGTGAAAATAGGTTTTTGAAAATGAGTATTGAAAATGGATGCTGTTTCAATCAGCAGAATTACAGGAACTTATGCAGGAAAAGATTATACATACCATGTTCAACTGGGTCTCGAGTGCTTATGAGACTGTTTATGAGAGCATCAAGAATACAGTTGATAATCAACACAAATTTATTGGATAAGCCAACAAACATGTGAACAAAGGCTATAGAAGAAACTTCTAAATATGTCTGATGACTAGTTAAAACTACTTGGATGGAACAAGTTCTGATGAAAAAGACAGTTGAAAAAGTAGAACTCAGCCAAATTGAAGAAAACCTGAATGGGACAGATATTTGTCTTATACTGCTGGCATCTCCTGTCTCCTCCCTCCATCCACCTGGTGATGTATCCCCAGAGAAATTCTCCAGAAAGAGAAAATAGTCTAGGGGACTAAAGAGTTATTAAAAGAGAACAGAGTGTGACCTCCTCAGATGGCGTTTGCAGTTGGTCCTGCCTGCAGGAGAATCTGTCCATGGTGCTCTATTGGAGAGGCATGAAGTGATCATGGAAGAACCTACGTGTAGTTCTCTGGATCCCTTTAACATCTCTAGTGTGCCCAGATGATGCCCGTTCTCTAGCCCAAATCCCAGGTCACCTTCTTTGTCAGACCTTTGTGACCCACCCTCCTCAGTTGTCTCATGCCCATCTAGTTAGAAACAGTCTTTGACCTGTTCTCAGCAAGCTGTCTTAGGTCCTCACATCGCCTGTGAAATCTCAGTCCCTTCAGAAAGTTTTCTCTGAGTGTCAGAGTGATTTTATATCTCTCTCCTCCCCACACTTGGCCAGGACTTGGGTCTTCTGAGGTTTTCTCCCTCTCCTCTACCCAATCCCTCTCTCCTGTCAAAGATGAGGCCAGATCTCACATCCCAATCTTCCTGAGCCCTGGTCTGCTCATGTGCATTTTTGGTTTCCTTGAGCTGAAATGTCCATCCTTTACCTTTTATTTGTTCAATGTGTCTTCACATTTTGAAAAAACAATTGTCATATTTTCCCCTCTTGATTATTTTTCTTTGCTTTAGATTTTTGGGACTGTCTGCTGTTCAGACTGGTCTTTTTAACCCAGAAGAAGGGAACATGGATTTCATGTAGACCAAAAAAGAAATTTATCAGCTTTGCTTTCCAAATTGGGCCCCACACGAGAGAGAGAGAGAGAGAGAGAGAGAGAGAGAGAGAGAGAGAGAGAGAGAGAGAGAGAAGGGAGCCATCATATTTAAGCTTTGAAAAAAGTTAGGATGACTGACTCAAAATTCTGAAGGCTGGGAATGATATCTTTCAGGAATTTAGCTTGGACTCATTTTGGAGTAATGCAGATTGAGAAGCTGGGGACAGGATGCAAAGTACAATCTTGTTCCAAAAAAGAAAAAGCACTGCTCTGTCTTTTGGGGTTGAAGCCTGAGTATGAACATTGGTGACTCAGTTGAAAAAACATACTCAAGAAATTTGGAGGGAGTCTAAGAACCTCCTGATAATTTTTGCTTCCTCGAGTTATGCCATGAAGAGATGAGATTTTTCTGATAAGCTCTGGTTATGTGTGTCTAGACCAACATGGTATGGGTATTGTGAAGCAGCTGGAGTGGAAGACAGTATCCTCCAGGAAGCAAAGGAGTGCTGGAGAAATTGAAGCACAGAAGAGGTTTTGGTTTCTGTTAAAGAGTTTGAGAGTTTTAGGTCTTCACAGTCATAGGGTCCACGGCCACATCTGTCAACATCTGCAATGGACATCTGGACAATATCCAGGGGACAAGTCCACACGTGTTGTTTGGGAATGCCCAGGTCAAGGTCCCCAGGAAACATGGCTTCCCATGGAACCCAAGGATTTCATGTGAATCCAATGATTGAAAGCAGGATGAATGACAAAGTCATTTTACCAGCATTTCACAGTTGGAAAAAATTTTTCTATTGTGCTAGGCAAGAAGATGATTGTTTATTAGAGTCTACAGATTAGACAATGAGGGGTTTTGAAGTCAGGCAATTTGTGAGTGAGTCAGCCCAGATCCTGGCATTTCAGTCTTCTGTCTCCAAATTCACCCCACCTGCCCCCATGCACTGTTCTTAGGGCCTTGTGATTACATTGAGAAAGATTTGTAGAATTCAGCTCCCTTGAGTCAGGCAGAAAGGGTAGCTCTTGGGGTGAAGACCTTAGGTTGCTTCGAAGCCTCATCTCCTGTCTGTCATCCCAGGGCACCATGAATGGCTGATGCAGAGCACTGTTCTCTGCGTGGCAGGAGTAGGGGTCTTTGTCTTCGGGGGGAATTTTACAGACACCCATGACTGGTAAGCGTGTTTCCACTGGGAAGGACTTCTCTTCCTGACTGAAGGTCCTGAACCTTATTGGGCTGAGTCAAATACAGATGGATTCCTTGAGGGTAGAAGTTGCAGGCCAGACACTTGAGTGTCCTGTCTCCTCCCAAGGTCGTATGGCTGGTGACAGACACAGATGGAGGATCTGCAGAGAAGTAGAGTGTGACCCTGAGGGCTTGGGATGGACTTCTCCCAGTCCTTGTCTCTTTCCGCCTTCTAGATATCAGTGATCAGCAGGGCTCTAAGCTCTTTCCCTGCCTCCTCTAGAAAGCGTCGCCAAGATTAGGGTAGGTTGAAGTTTCCCTGAGCCTTCCCTGTTGGTTTGTGGAATGCTGGTGGCTCCTCTCCTGACTCCTTCTACACCCCATCACGGACCATCTTCTGATGGCAACAAGTTGTGAGTGCCCCACATACTACCCTCACTTTTCCCACATCTCAGTGGTTTCCCAGTTCCCTCCTACCCCCATCTCAGTCCAGCTTCTCAGTTCTGTCTGTGGCTCTGTCCAGTCAATCTTACTTGCTCCACTGCATAATCTTCCCTGTCATGACTGCTTAAATCAAAGTCTCCACTTGTGGACAGCAGTTCTGCTCATTCTGCCTCATTTTCAGCATCCTAGGAAAGACATTGTATACATCTGCCTTCTCTCCACAACCAAGAAAGGAGTTATCACAAAGGGAAATGACTGTGGGATTTGGAATCTGAAATATGGAATTTCAGTTCCAGTTCTTCCTCTTATGGACAATGTCACCCTAACTTCTCTTCTCTTTACCCTAACTTTCCCAGCTACCTAATCTATCAGTTTGTGGGTAGCTTACCATTGAATCTGTTGCACTTCTCAGCCATTGCCTTTTAGGACCTCATACCATATCTTCCCAGGGAAGGTTGATCCTAGTAGGTTAAAGCTAGAGGTCTCAGAGACTACCAGGGATGAAAGGGAGCAGTCTGAGATGTTCCTAGAGCTACTAGTACAAGATTATCTTGGTCTTTCTCAGTTCATTGCTGGGCCCAGGAAACAGTGCTTACCTTGCCAGTCTAGGAGCTTCCTGCTGTTGTTCAGGTACCTCTGCAGCATCTGAGGGCACTCTACCTCTGGTTAGGCCTTGGCCCACTGCACAGAGACTGCTTCTACCTCCCACTTCTGTTTGGTGTTGTGGGACTGGGTCCATGGGGATCCAGGCTGAGGTTTCTTTGTTGAATTCAATGAAGTTCTTTCCATCATAGGCATACTTCCAGAATGCTCCACTGCTTCTGTTATTCTGGAGCTCACAACTGAGCCTTCCCTGAAAGGTGTGAGACCCTGAAGCCTCCTCCAAACCCAGAGATCCCATCAGCCTGGTGCCAAACCCATCTAAATAACTCTTACTCCTCCAAACTTTGCTATACCATGGGAAGAAAAGTGTCTGCAATCTAAGAAAGCTATTCCTTTATCATGGCAAATAGGTTACTATCTACACGTATAGGAGACAGAGGGGGAAAGTTCTACTGGGCCTGGTGTTTCAGGCCAGCCAGGGAACTTAGGAGAGATATAGACAATGAACAGCTTTCTGTCTTCTCTGCGGCACCTCTTTTATTTGTTTGAACTCATGGTAAATGCTTAGGAACCTCTCACACTAAAGTGCATCTTCATATTTAATAGAAATTATTTATGATTTCATAAAGATAATGGGAATGTCTCCTTTACTCTCAGTTCTAGGTAAAGTTTACATCATCACTTGAGTAAATCAAATTTGATCACTTCCTTCCCTCTTGTCCAGTGGCTGATATCTTTATTCCAAATCTCTAAAACTACAACTTCTTCTTGTTAGCAACAACTCACAAGATACTAACCTCCTAGGCAGGGGGAGAGTGTGGCTTAGAAGAAAGAGGGCTGGGTAGGAGACACAGGAACCAGTCTCTGTGTGGACTCTGCTGCCAGCTGCTCACACCACATGTGGAGTGACCCTTCCCATGTCTGCTCCTCAAGGTTGGAAAGATCTTTAGGGTTCTGTGTAACTCAAACAGTAGTGGTTTTGAACCCAACACCTACTGAGCTCCTAGCATGGGCTATGGTTTGTGCTAGGTACTTTTCTTGATTCATTCCACAAATTTCAGCTGAGCAAATGCTATCATCTTTACTCTATCCTAGGCAATAGGATTACAAAGAAGACCAAGATAGATCACTATATCCTTCATGGAATAGAATATCTAAGTTTTACAGAATGTCTTGGAAGTAATTCTCAATGCTCCATTTTTTGTGGTTTAGACCACATAACTAAGGAGCTAGCTCACTGTCAACAGCTAGTGACTGACAGAGGCACCGTGTGAACCCAGGTATGATGACTCCAAAGATGGCTCACTCTCCACCAACCTCCCAGGACAGGAGTGAGTCTGACACCCTCTCAAGGGTGATCGGAGTCAGGCAGGTGGGGGTTCAGAGCTGAGAGATCAGAGATGCTTGGATAAGAAGTGATTCTAACATTACTTCCTTGGTGAGCAGAGGCTTGGGAGCGAGCATGGGGGATGTGATAGGGAAGGAGGAAGCAGTTGTACTGTGGGGTGAGGGGAATGCAGAAATGTCTGTGTGTTTCCACTTGTGCCCCTTGTTTTTCCCTTGGAGTAAGGACAGTTTCCATCCTGCTTACCCCTTTCCACTTACCTTTGCAGGACTACTTCTTGAGCAAGACCCTCCACCCTAGCAGTCTGTTGTTCACTGACCATCACTGTCATTGTAATAGTTCATGATGTCATGTAGGGTTTCCAGGAAGATGTCCTGCCTGGCCTTCTGAAGTTGTCTCTCCTTCTCCCAATCCTGTATCCATTCCAAGTGTCTCCATGGTCCCAAAGGCTCAGCCTTTTTGTCTTTGCTGTTGTAGTGAAAGAAGGCCTGGTCATTGAGGAAAACATTGGCCTGAAACTTGTGAAAGACCTTACTGGACCCGACGGCCCAGTATAGAGAAAGGCCAGAGAGTAAGGAACTGAAAAAGAGAAAACAACGATGAGGGATCTACACATACTTCAGAGACTATTTTTCACTACATTGTTTCTTCTGCCCAGTATATGTAAGAAGATAATATTTATCAGCCTCCTTGTGGATATATGGGGATAATGGGGCAGAGTTTTGACCAAAAAAAGGAATGTGAGTGGAAGTGATATCTTTCTTCTGATCCAAGGTGATATGAGATGGTTTTCTCACTTTGTCTCTCTTTCCTTGAGGCCATGACTGTGGAGGCCCAAGAAGCAAACAGACTGAATCCCTGAGTCACTCCCTGGAGGAGAAGAAAGTTACCTAATCTGTACTGAACTTAAGGGAGAAATAAACATTTCTGGTCTAATCTGACAAATACATATAGTTAGAAAGTGCTGGTAGGAGAATTTATTCGAAAACAAAGAATTGACCCTGAATAGATAAGCACAGTGTAAGACTAGGCTGGATATCAGAATTCCCAAGATTGTAATTTTCATTTTGGTATAAGATAGGAGCTGGGAGAGAGAATACTTCCACAAGTAGTTCTGTATTTAATTTATGATATAGCTTACATGGGTGTTAATAACGTTGGAGGTCTTAGTTCAAGAATTAAAATTATTACTTTTTCTATGCTCTTATAAAGTTGCAGATAAAGTTTGTTGACATTATTCTTGCTCATGATTTTCTAAGTGTGATTACATGTAAATCATTAGACCTTGAATAAGGCAGATTACCCTTCATTGGGTGGACCTCATCAAATCAGTTAAATGTCTCAAGAAAAAGACGTCCCTCCAGAGAAGAAATAATTCTGCCTCCATATCTTCCTCAGATTCAAGACTACATGCCAACTCTTGCAAGGACCTTCGCCCTCTGGTATGCTGTGCAGATTTAGGAGTTGCCAACCCACAAAATTGTGGGAGGTTATTCCTTAAAATAAATCTCTTCTCTCTCTTTTTTTTAATAAAAAAGGGATAAACTCATTCAATTAGTTCTCTGAAGAACTCAGAATACTTCAGGTTTTGGTATAGAATGTGAACAACATTCTATATTTAATTTTTATTTTAAAAACACGTGGCACCTCTTCTGACCATCTGTAAATGTCATGGATTTTAAACTTGTGCAATTGAGAAAAGATTAGCTTATATGTATTCATCCTGAAAATTCTTATGCTGTAAACAGACTTCTTCCCCTGTTTTAGAATTGACTCTGGCTCTTCCCAGGCCTCCAATGTCTTCTCTCCTGGTCACCCACCTTTCAGACCCTCTACAGCAGGCATGACTAGGGGTAATAGCACAAGTGTCCTTCTAAGACCTTCACTCGAGTTAACCTGCTTTCCCACTTGCCCCCTAGGGGTGCTTTCACTTTCCCTCAGTGGCAGCCAGGTATATCCAGTCATTGGAAGGAGGGGAGGAACAAGAGCAGAAGCAGCTCCAGTGTGTAGTTCCTATTCCACACTGGCTGTCCACTGATCCCAGGCAAGTCTCCTTGCCTCTCTGGGTCTTTTGTTTAGTTTCACCTGTAAGCTATGTGTTATTAGATTCAGATTCTTGGCAGTCTTGTTTAGCATGAGTCAGAGGCTCCCTGAATGCTCCTAGAAGTACGAAAGCAGAGTGAGTTGACAGCCTTGGACACCCACTCCCACTGTACAGCCGGGAATCTCAGCTGCATCGGGGCCCTTCTCCTAGTCCATCTCTCCGGTTCTCCACCTTCCTTTCAGTCCTCCGCACTGCCCATTCCCTGTGTTCCTTCGTCACTAGCTTGGGTCTCCTGGGGGACTGCATGACCCACGAGGAGGGGCAATGACAGCAGGACAGGCGCCATTCTTACCGTTATAGATGATAGGAAGGTTTTGGCAAGAAACAGGTATTTTCCTGGATCCTGGGTCCTGTCGAAGGGGAGGTGAATCTACGGGCCAATGGGAGTGCCAGGATGGGCTCCTCCCCTGACAGGGAGAAAAAATGATCACGAGCCAGGCAGAGCAGAGGTTGGGGTTGGTGAGTTGACAGACATGGTCTGCACATTGAGAGCTGATACACCTGGTCTCAGGACTGGGACTTTGTGTAGCCCTTGGGTAAAAGGATACCACTGGACTGGAGGTGTGTGTGGAAGATGGCAGATAACTAAAATGTGCATCATTCTTCCAGTCTATTATAACCCTTTTCTGGGGTCAGAAGGAAAATGTGTGTGTTCTCAAGCCACACTTCAACCCTCCCTTCTGGTAAAGCTTTCAACATGTCCAGGGCCTGGTCCTGAGCAGACACACCCTCCCACACCTTACCTCACCAGAACTCCACCTGGGGGACATCCTATCTCTCCCTTCTTGCTTTTGGTGCTTTCCCAACTTTTCTGTCATGGAAGCAAAAGTAACCAGGTCTTTCTCTTGCAGGGTCCCTTGCAATAGAACAAACAGGTGTGCAAGCTGAAGTTCCCGTCCTGGATATGGAGTCAAGTGTCAGGGAAACAATGAGACAGGCACTCTGGAGGATCTTGGTGGTGACTGCCACCACCCATTCCTTGGGGATGACAGGCAGTAGCAGCCTCGGGGCATCCAGGTTCCAGTCCAGTATGATGTCCTTGGTCCACACTATAGGTTCTGGGGCCCCTGTTGGCAGCTGTAGTTATTTACAGTGCTGGTTTGGGGTTTGATTTTGACTGTGCTTTCTGGGAGCTGAGACTGTACTTTCCGTGGACCCTGAGAGCTAATCAACAAACAGCTGTATTTCCTGTCTAAAGATCAGATCTGGATTCTGTTTCTAGTGACAAGTAATCCTGACTGAGACGGTAATTGGAACAAGGATTGTTTCCAAGTCACCATAGCTCAGGGAACTGGTGGGCTGAAAACCTGGAATTGGTTTTGGGGCTAGATTGAGAATAAGGACAGTGAAAGTACACAGGTCTCGGGGATTCTTGCAGGCCTACTGGGCAGTGCTGGATCACAGAACTGACTGAGGAACCTCTGTGGTTGACTAAAATGAAATGCTCAATAGAAGATGTAGACAAAAAGAGTCATAAAGTGGGTAAATTTTAAAGGAAAGTTTCATTCCTAAGGGAATTACCACCTGAAGGCAGTACCTGACCCTTCAGCCAAAACATAGAACCAAACTTCAAGATGAAGAGAGAGTAGGTATGTATGTATAACATATTAAATGGAGCAGCAGGATGTTCATATTCCACAGGGTATAGGAAGAGTTTGTGAATGTTCATGAAGGAGACCCACACACATGAGTATTATGTTTGCATTAATGAATGAAACAGAAACATACGACCCATGTTCACCTTGGGGAGGAGGTTTAATATTCAAGTGCATTATAATTGGTCCTATGTGGAGAAAGATGAAATGTAGGATAAAAGTCCACTTTAGCATGTTCTCCAGTGACCAGTCACCACCAGACAGGCTGGCAGTGGTTTATCAGGAAGAAACTACTTGTGGATCCAAACAGCTGTCATGATGGAACCAAAGACAGGAGGGTGATACCAGGTGGGTGAATTAAGTAAGTGAAAGGAACATCGACCTTTTGCTCTCTTAAGCTTAATTTTGAGGAAATCTAATAATGATTAGTAAGGAGGAGGTGGAAGGAAATGGGACCTTATCAGTCTCCCATCTCACCATGGCTGGCACTTAAAGTTATGGGTCTTTTAGCTGAACAGTCCTATGGTATCAGCCACCTATACCCTGAAGTGTTACCTTTGAGAATCAAGATAAAAGTCTTAAACACTCTCACAGGTTCTGGGCTTGGGTGAACTCAGTATGAAGAACATGAGGAATTCAGGACTGATGACTGGGAAGTTCAAGTCCAAACATGGTAGAAAGCTTTGGAAAAAAGATGATAAACTCAATTGCCATAATTATTGACCAAAGCAAAATCTGAAAATCGGACATTTTCTCTAATACTGCAGAAAGAATTTTTATCTCTTGCAGTTGCCAGCATGAAACAGACCCTCCCCAAAACCTGAATAATGCCTAATTTTTTAAACCTAATAACAAAAAAATTAGTTTTGCAGCCTAATTACCAAAACCGCATTAATCAAATAGCAAATTTTGATTCAGACATCCCCACCATTGGTACTGATGGTCAGTGTTACCAAGAGCCTCTTTAAAGAAGGATCGCAAATCTGTAATGACACCAGGAAGGGCTTCTGGGAGGCGTTGTGGGTGAGCAGGACATTGAATGGGGAGAAAGTTACTGTTAGGTGATGGGAGCACATTTCATAAGGACAGGGATGGTATCTGTCCTGCTCCTCTCTCTGTCCCTAGTGCTTAGTCCCAGTGCTTGTCAGAAAGAAGACAATCAATGAGCATTTACAAAATACATCAATGGATGACTGGGCAAAGACAGAAGAGCACCAGAAGTATTTGAGGGATACTGAGGCCAATGTGGTGGAAACAGAGTTCATGAAGACAATGTGGGATAGGTAGGAGCATGGGGTAGGTAGAAGTGATAAATGCAATAGGGAGGATTCTGGAAAGCCTCAGTCCAGCAGACGTTCTCAATGTTATATAATGCGTGAGAACATAGTGAGTATGTCCTTTCTCTCCTAGTCTGTGTTCTCTGCTGCTTCATTCCTTCAGGTCAGCATTTCTCAATCTTTTTGTGCCATCTTGTCCACTGCCAGTTATTCTTAGGGTAATTTTTTAGGGCATAAAATAAGACTCATAGTACACAGAAAAGCATTATTTTGAAATCGGGTCTTTTCACACACTTTGAGCGACTAATGGTCTGTTTGCAGAGGGATTTCTCAAGTACAGAGTGACACACTATTCTAATGTCTGTAGTGCTCTGTTGGGGAAGCAGGAAGTGACCATGAACGGACCCACATGCAGTTATCTGAACTCCTTTGCCATGCCTTATCATCCCTGGAAAATCCCTTCAATGCCTCGTCTTGGCCTGATTGCTCAGATTATTTCAGATGTCAATTATGTTGTCGAATATTTGAATTTTCATCCTTCAGAGCATCTCCGGCAGCTTGCAGCTAGTGTTCAGGCTTTTGCATGCCCAGAATGTGAGTATCCTTCTCTTTCATTTCTGCATTGTGCTTTCCACCAAAACATTGTACTGATACACCAGTTCAGCCTGGGCTTGGCCTGCTTGCTCAGACTTTTCCAGAATATGTTGTTATGTAGCCGAAGCTTTGAATTTTCCTCCTTCAGAACACGACAGGCATATTACAAATCGTTTTTAGCCTTTTACATATCCAGAATGTGAGCATCCTTCTCTTCCATTTCTACTTTGTGTTTTTCTTCCAAAGCATCGTACCGAGATACCAAATCATCATGGACTTGTCCTGCTTGCTTAGACTTTTTCAAAAGATGTTGATTATGTTGCAGAAGCTGTGAATTTTAAACCTTCAGAGCATCACAGGCTGATTTCTGCTCTTGTTTAGCCTTTTGCAACCCAGAATGTGAGCATACATCTCTTCCATTCCTGCTTTGTATTTTTCCTCCAAAGCATTTTTCTGAGACGCCCTTTCAGCCTGGGCTTGGCCTGCTTGTTCAGACATTTCCAAAACATGTTGGTTATGTTTTAGAAGCTTGAAAATTCATTCTTCAGAGAAACACAGGCAGATTGCTGCTCTTGTTCTGCCTTTTGCATACCCAGAATGTGAGCATCCATCTCTTCCTTTTTTGCTTTGTGTTTTTCCTCCAAAGCATTGTACCGAGATGCCAAATCCTCATCGGCTTGGCCTGCTTGCTTAGTTTTTCCAGAAGATGCTGATTATGTTATAGAAGATTTGAATTTTCATTCTTTAGAGCATCACAGGCAGATTGTAGCTTTTGTTTCCTTTTACATTTCCATTTCTGCTTTGTGTTTTTCATCCAAAGCATTGTACTGAGATACCAAATGCTCATTGGCTTGGCTTGCTTGCTTAGATATTTCCAGAAATTGCTGACTATGTTGCAGAAGCTATGAATTTTCATCCTTGAGAGAATCATCGGCACATCACATTTCTTGTTCAGCCTTTTGTACATGCATAATGTGAGCATTCTTCTCTTTCATTTTGGTTTGTGTTTCTCCTCCATAGCTTTGTACCAAGATGCCTTTTGAGCCTGGACTTGGCCTGTTTGCTCAGACCTTCCCAGAATATGTTGATCATGTTTTGGAAGCTTTGAATTTCATTCTTCATAGCGTGACGGCAGATTGCAGCTCTCGTTCAACCTTTTGCAAATCCAGAATGTAAGCATTCTTCTCTTCTCTTCTGCTTTGGGTTTTTCTTCCAAAACATTGTACCGAGATGCCAGTTCAGCCTCGTTTTAGAGTGATTGCTCAGATTTTTCCAGAAGATGTCAATTACTTTGTCCAATATTTGAATTTTCATCCTTCAGAGCATCACAGGCAGATTGCACCTAGTGTTCAGGCTTTTGCATACCCAGAATGTGAGCATCCTTCTCTTTCATTTCTGCATTGTGCTTTTCTACCAAAACATTGTACCGATACACCAGTTCAGCCTGGGCTTGGCTTGCTTGCCCAGACTTTTCCAGATATTGCTGACTATGTTGCAGAAACTCTGAATTTTCATACATAAGAGCTTCACTGACAGATTGCATCTCTTGTTCAGCCTTTTGCATAGCCATAATGTGAGCATTTTTTCCCTCCTTTTCTGCTTTGTGTTTTTCCTCCAAAGCATTTTACCGAGATGCCAGTTCAGCCTGGGACTGGCCTGCTTGTCCAGACTTTTCCAGAAAATGTGTATTTTGTTGCAGAAGGTTTTAATATTCATCCTTCAGAGAATCACAGGCAGATTTCAGCTCTTGTTCAGCCTTTTGCATAACAAGAATATGAGCAACCTTCTCTTTCATTTCTGCTTTGTGTTTTGCTTCCAAAGCATTGTACTGTGATGACAGTTCAGCCTTGGCTTGGCCTGCTTCCTCAGACTTTTCTAGAAGTTTTTCATTAAGTTGCACAAGCTGTGAATTTTCATCCTTCAGAGAATCACATGCAGATTGCAGCTCTTGTTCAGTCTTTTGCATACACAGAATGTGAGCATCCTTCTCTTCATTTCTGCTTTGTGTTTTTCCACCAAAGCAGTGTACCGACATAACAATGTACTAAGATGCCAGAAGATGTCAATTATATTGTAGCAGATTTTTCCAGAAGATGTCAATTATATTGTAGCAGATTTGAATTTTCATCCTTCAGAGCATCACAGGAAGATTTCAACTCTCATTCAGTCTTTTGCATACCTAGAATGTGACCATCCTTCTCATCAATTTCTGTTTTGTGTTTTTCCACCAAAGCATTGTACTGGTACACCAGTTCAGCCTGGGCTTTGTCTGCTTGCTCGGACTTTTCCAGAATATCCTGATTATGTTGCAGAAGCTCTGAATTTTTATACTTCAGAGCATCACAGATAGATTGAAACTCCTGTTCAACCTTTTTCATACCCACAGTGGAAGAATATTTCTCTTCCACTTGTGCTTTGTGTTTTTCCTCCAGAGCACTGTACTGAGATGCAAAATCGTCATGGGCTTGCTCTGCTTGCTTAGACTCTTCCAAAAGTTGCTGATTCTTTTGCAGAAGCTCTAATTTTCATACTTCAGAGCATCACAACAGATTGCATCTCTTGTTCAGCCTTTTGCATATTGATAATGTGACTCTTTTTCTCTTCCGTTTCCTCTTTGTGTTTTTCCTCCAAAGCATTGTACTGAGATGCCAGTTTAGCCTGGGCTTGGCATCCTTGCCCAGACTTTTCCAGAAGATATTGATTATGTTGTAGAAGCTTTGAATTTGTCTCCTTCAGAGCGTCACAGGGAGTTTGCAGCTCTTTTTCAGGCTTTTGCATACCCAGAATGTGAGCATCCATCTCTTCCATTTCTACTTTCTGTTTTTCCTCCAAAGCAGTGTACCAAGATACCAAATCCTCATTGGCTTGGCCTTCTCCTTAGATTTTTTCAGAAGTTGTTTATTATGTTGCGGAAGCTGTGGATTTTCATCCATCAGAATATCACAGGCAGATTACAGGTCTTGTTCAGCCTTTTGGATTCCCAGAATGTGAGCATTCCTCTTTTTCACTTCTGCTTTGTGTTTTCCATCCGGATCATTTTACCGGATATCAAATGCTCATCAGTTTGGCCTGCTTGCTTAGATTTTTCCAGAAGTTGCTGACTATGTTGCAGAAGCTATGAATTTTCATCCTTCAGAGCATGACATTCAGATTGCATTTCTTGTTCAGCCTTTTGCATAACCAGAATGTTACCACACTTCTCTTCCATTTCTGCTTTGTGTTTTTCTTCTAAAGCATTGTACTGAGGTGCCAGTTCAGCCTGACTTGGACTGCTTGCTCAGACTCTTCCAGAAGATGCTGAATATGTTGTACAAGCTTTGAATTTATATCCTTCAGAGCATCACAGGCAGATTGCAACTCTTCACCTGCCTTTTGCATACCCAGAATGTGAACATTCTTTTCTTCTTTTTTTTTTTGAGTTGGAGTCTCACTCTGTCGTCCAGACTGGAGTGCAGTGGCTGCTCCCAGCCACCACAGCCTCGACCTGCCAGGCTCCGGCGATCCTTCCGCCTCAGCCTTCCGAGTAGCTGGAATTACAGGTATGCGCTACCACGCCCGGCTGATTTTTGATTTACTGTAGAGATGAAGTCTCGCTGCCCAGGCGGGTCTCGAACCCGCGGGTTCAGGCAATCCACTCACCTCAGCCTCCCAAAGGTGCGGGATTACAGGCTGAGCCACTGAGCCAGGCTTCTTTTTTTTTTTTTTTAATTGAGTTGGAGTCTCACTCTGTCACCCAGACTGGAGTGCAGTGGCCACTCCCGGCCACCGCAGCCTCGACCTGCTGGGATCCGGCGATCCTTCCGCCTCTGCCTTCCAAGTAGCCAGAATTACAGGCATGTGCTACCACACCCGGCTGATTTTTTGATTTATTGTAGAGATGAGGTCTCACCAAGTTGCCCAGGCGGATCTCGAACCCGCGGGCTCAGGCAATCCACTCACCTCAGTCTCCCAAAGGCACGGGATTACAGGCTGAACCACTGAGCCCAGCTTCTCTTCTATTTCTGCTTCGTGTATTTCCTCCAATGCATTGTACCGAGATGCCAAATCCTCGTGAGCTTGGACTGGTTTCTCATACTCTTCCAGAAGATGTTGATTACGTTGTAGAAGCTTTGAATTTTCAACCCTCAGAGCATCATAGGCAGATTGCAGTTCTTGTTCAGACTTTTGCATACCCAAAATGTGAACACCCATCTCTTCCATTTCTGCTTCGTTTTTTTCCTTCAAAGCATCGTACTGAGATGATTGGAGCCTGGGTTTGGTCTGTGTGCTCAGACATTTCCAGAACATGTTGATCATGTCGTAGAAGCTTTGAATTTTCATTCTTCAGAGTATCACAGCCAGATTGCAGGTCTCTTTCAACATTTTGCATACCCAGAAAGAGAGCCTACTTTTCTTCTTTTTCTGTTTTGCGTTTTTTCCTCCAAAGCATTGTACCCAGATGCCACTTCAGCCCGGGCGTGGCCTGATTGTTCATACTTTTCCAAAAAATGTCGATTATGTTATAGAAGATTTCATTTTCATCCTTCAGAGCATCACAGGCAGATTGTAGCTTGTCTTCAGCCTTTTGAACACCCAGAATGTGAACATCCTTCTCTTAATTTTTGTTTTGTGATTTTAAGCATACATTGTACTGAGAAACCAATTCAACCAAGGCTTGGTCTGCTTGCTCAGACTTTTCCAGGAGGTGCTGATTATGTTGCAGAAACTCTGAATTTTCATACTTAAGAGCATCACAGACAGATTGTAGCTCTTGTTCAGTCTTTTTCTTGCCTAGAATGTGAGCATTTTTCCCTTCCATTTCTGCCTTTTGTTTTTCCTCCAAAGCATTCTACTGAGATGCCAGTTCAACCTGGACTTGGCCTACTTGCTTAGACTTTTCCAGAAGATATTGATTATGTTGTGGAAGCTTTGAATTCTCAGTCTTCAGAACATCACAGGCAGATTTCAGCTCTTGTTCAGCCTTTTGCATACCCCAAATATGATCATCCATCTCTTACATTTTTGCTTTGCATTTTTACTCCAAAGCATTGTATTGGGATGCCAGTTCAGCCTGGGAATGGTCTGCTTGCTCAGGCTTTTCCAGGAGATGCTGATTATGTTGCAGAAGCTATGAATTTTCATACTTCAGAGCATCACAGATAGATTGAAACTCTTGTTTAGCCTTTTTCACACCCACAATGGAAGAATATTTCTCTTCCATTTGTGCTTTGTGTTTATGCACTGTACCGAGATGCCAAATTGTCATGGGCTTGCCCTGCTTGTTTAGCCTTTTCCACAATATTTTTATTATGTTGCAGAAGCTTTTAATTTTCATCCTTCAGAGTATCACAGGCAGATTGCAGTTGTTGTTCAACCTTTTCCATATCCAGAATGTGAGCATCGTTCTCCTGAATTTCTACTTTGTGTTTTAACGCCAAAGCATTATACTGAGACCTCAGTTCAGCCTGGGCTAGACCTGTTGTCTCAGAGTTTTCCAGAAGTTTCTGATTATGTTGCAGGAGCAGTGAATTTTCAGTCTTCAGAGCATCCCAGGCAGATTGCAGTTCTCATTCAGCCTTTTCATAATCAGAATGTGAGAATCCATCTCTTCCATTTCTGCTTTGTGTTTTTCCTCCAAAGCATTGTACCAATTTGAGAGTTCAACCTAGGTTTGTTTGCTGGTTCAGACTTTTCCAGAAGATTTTGATTGTGTTGCAGAATCTTTGAATATTCATCGTTCAGAGCATCATAGGCAGATTGCAGCTCTTGTTCAGTTTTTTTTCATACCCATGAGGTGACTATCCTTCTCTTCCATTTCTCCTTTGTGTTTCTCATCGAAAGCATTGTACTGAGACATGAGTTCATCCTGTCCTTGGCCTGCAAGCTCAAACATTTCAGAACATGTTGATTATTTTGTAGAATCTTTGAATTCTCATCCTTTAGAGCATTGCCAGGAGTATGTCACTCTTTTTCTCTTTTCAGTTGGAGTCTCACTCTGTCACCCAGACTGGAGTGCAGTGGCCACTCCCAGCCACTGCAGCCTCAACCTGCTGGGCTCCGGCGATCCTTCTGCCTCAGCCTTCCAAGTAGCCGGAATTACAGGCATATGCTACCACTCCCGGCTGATTTTTTGATTTATTGTAGAGATGAGGTCTCGCCAAGTTGCCCAGGCAGGTATTGAACCCGCGGCTCAGGCAATCCACTTACCTCAGCCTCCCCAAGGCGTGGGATTACAGACTGAGCCACCAAGCCTGGCAGCATGCCACTCTTGTTCAGACTTTTGCATACCCAGAACGTTAGCATTCTTCCCTTCCATTTCTACTTTTTGTGTTTTCCCCAAGCAGTTCACTGAGAAGCCAGTTCAGCCAGGACTTGACCTGCTTGCTCAGACTCTTCGAGAAGATGTGGATTATGTTGTAGAAGTTTTGAATTTACATCCTTCAGAGCCTCATAGGCAGATTACAACTCTTGCCCAGGCTTTTGCATACCCAGAATGTGAACATCCTTCTCTTCTATTCCTACTTTGTTTATTTCCTTCAATGCATTGTACCCAGATGCCAAATCCTCATAAGCTTGGACTGCTTTCTCAGACTCTTTCAGAAGATATTGAATATGTTGCAGAAGCTGTGAATTTTCATCCTTCAGAGCTTCACTGGTAGATTGCAACTCTTGTACAAACTTTTGCATACCCAAAATGTGAGCTTCCTTCTCTTCTATTTACAGTTTATGTTTTTTACCCACAGCATTGTACCGAGACACTGCTTTGACCTGGACTTGGCCTGCTTACTCAGACTTTTCCAGAAGTTGTTGATTATGTTGCAGAAGCTGTGAATTTTCATCCTTCAGAGGTTCAAAGGCAGATTGCAGCATGCTTGTTCAGTCTTTTGCATACCGAGAATGTCAGAATCCTTCTCTTCCATTTCTGCTTTGTGTTTTTCCTCCAAAGCATTGCACCGATTCATCAATCAGTCAGGGTTTGTACTTCTTGTTCAGACTTTTCCAGAAGATGTCGATCATATTGCAGAAATTTTGAATTTTCATTCTTCAGAGCATCACAGGCAGATTGCAGTTGTTGTTCAGCATTTTGCATACCCAGAATGTGAGGAGCCTTCTCTTCCATTTCTGTTTTGTGTTTTTTCACCAAAGCAGTGTACTGAGAAGTCAATTAAGTCTGGGTTTGTTCTACTTTCTGAGATGTTTCCAGAAGGTGATGATTATGCTGCAAAAGCTTTGAATTTTTCTCCTTCACAGCATCAAAGGCAGATTGTAGCTTTAGTTCAGACTTTTGCATACACAGAATGTGAGCATATATCTCTTCCATTTCCGCTTTGTGTTTTTCCTCCAGAGTATTGTACCGCAGTGCCAGTTCAGTATATGCTTAGTCTACTTTCTCAGACGTTTCCAGAAGATATTGATTATGTTGTAGAAGATTTGAATTTTCATCCTTCAAAGGATCACAGGCAGAATGCAGCTCCTGTTCAGGCTTTTGCATACCCAGAATATTAGCTTTCTTCTGTTCCATATCTGCTTTGTAATTTTCCTCCAAAGCATTGTACCGAGAACCATTTTAAACTGGGCTTGGCCTGCTTGCTCAGACAGGTCCAGAACACGCTGATGATGTTGAAGAAGCTTTGAATTTTTATCCTTCACAGCACCACAGGCAGATTCAAGCTCCTGTTCAGGCTATTGAATACCCAGAATATTAGCTTCATTCTCTTCCATTTCTGTTTTGTGTTTTTCCTCCAAAGCATTTTCCTGAGATGCCACGAATTTCAGCCTGGACTTGGCCTGCTTGCTCAGACATTTCCAGAATATGCGGATTATGTAGTAGAAGGTTTCAATTTTCATCCTTCATAGCATCACAGGCAGATTGCAACTCTTGCTCAGGCTTTTCCTACCCAGAATGTGAACATCCTTCTTTTTCATTTCTGCTTTGTGTTTTTCCTGCCAAACATTGTATTGAGATGCCAGTTTAGCCTGGGCTTAGTCTGCTTGCTTTGACATTTCTAGAATATGTCGCTTATGTTCAGAAGATTTGAATTTTCATACTTCAGAGAATCTTTTACAGATTGTACCAGTTGCTCAGCCATTTGTGTATCCAGAATGTGAGCATCCTTCTCTTCCATTTCCGCTTTGTCCTTTTCCACCAAAACCTTGTACTGAGAAGGCAATTTAGCCTGTGCTTGGCCTGCTTGTTCAGACTTTCCAGAAGATGTTAATTATGTTGCAGAAGCTTTGAATTTTCATCTCTAGGAGCATCACAGCCAGATTACAGCTCTTGTTCAGCCTATGGCATACCCAGAATGTGAGCATTCTCCTTTCCATTTCTGCATTGTGTATTGTTCCAATTCATTGTACTGACACATCAGTTCAACCTGGGCTTGTCTTGGTTACTCAGACTTTTCCTGGAGATGTTGATTATGTTGCAGAAGATTTGAATTTTCATCCTTCAGAGCATCACAGGCAGATTGCAGGTCTTGCTCAGCCTTTTGCATACCCAGAATGAGATCAACCATCTCTTCCATTTCTGTGTTGTGTTTTTCGTCTGAAGCATTGTACTGAGATATCAGTTCAGATGGGCTTAGCCTGCTTTCTCAGACATTTCCAGAATATGTTGATTATGTTGCAGAAGTTTTGAATTTTCATTCTACAGATCATCACAGGCAGATTGTAACTATTGTTCAGCCTTTTGATACCCAGAATGTGTGCATCCTTCTCTTCCATTTCTGCTCTGTGTTTTTCCTCCAAAGCACTGTATGGAGATAGAAAATCCTCATGGGCTTGGCCTACTTTCCCAGACTCTTCCAGAAGATGTTGATTATGTTGTAGAAGCTTTGAATTTTTATTCTTCAGAGACACACAGTCAGATTGCAACTCTTGCTCAGGCTTCAGCATACCCAGAATGTTAACATCCTTCTCTTCCATTTCTGCTTTGGGTTTTTCCTCCAAAGCTTTGTACTGATTTGCCAGTTTAGCATGGACTTGGTCTGCTTGCTGAAAATTTTCCAGAAGATGTTGATTATGTCGCAGAAACTGTGAATAATCATCCTATAGAACATCGCAGGCAGATTGCAGCTCTTGTTCAATCTTTTCCAACCCAGAATGTGAGAATCCTTCCCTTCCATTTCTGTCTTGTGTTTTTCCTCCAAATAATTGTTCTTGTGACGCCATTTCAGCCTGGGCTTGTCCTGCTTCCTCAGACATTTCCAGAACATGTGGATTATGTTGCAGAAGGTTTGAATTCTCACCCTCAAAGCATCACAGACAGATTATAATTCCTGTTCAGCCTTTTGTGCACCCCAAAAGTGAGTATCCTTCTCTTTTATGTCTTCTATGTGTTTTTCCTCCAAAGCATGTCCCGAGATGTGAATTCAGCCTGTGCTTGGCATTCTTGCTCAGATTATTTCCAGAGGATATTGATTATGTTGCAGAAGCTTTGAAGTTTTATCCTTCAGAGCATCACAGGTAGATTGCAGTTCTTGTTCAGACTCTGAATACCCAGAACCTGAGCATCCTTCTCTTCCATTTCTGCTTTGTGTTTTTCCTCCAACGCATTGTACTGAAACCCCATTTCAGCCTGGGCTTGGCCTGTTTGCTAAAAGATTGCCAGAAGTTCCTGATTATGTTGCCGAACCTGTGAATTTTCATCCTAAGACCATCACAGGCAGATTGTAGCTCTGGTTCAGTTTTTTGAATACACAGAATCTGAGTATCCTTCTCTTCATTTTCTGCTATTTTTTTTCCTTCAAAGCATTATATCGAGATGCCAGTTCATCCTGGTCTTTGCCAGCTTGCTCACACTTTCCAAAAGATGTCGATTATGTTGCAGAAGATTTGAATTTTCAACCTTCGGGTAATCAATGGCAGATTTCAGTTCTTGTTCAGTGTTTTGAACACGTAAAATGTGAGAATCCTTCTCTTCCAATTCTGCTTTGCTTTTCCCCCAAAGGATAGTATTGAGATAACATTTCAGCCGGGGCTGGGTCAGCTTCATCATGCATTTCCAGAACATGTTGAGTATGCTGTAGAAATTTGGAATTTTCATCCTCCTGAGCATCCCAGGCAGATTGCAACTCTACTCAGACTTTTGCAAACACAGAATGTGAGCATCCTTTTCTTCCATTTCTGCTTTGTGTTTTTTCTCCAAAGCAATGTACTGAATTGCCAGTTCAGCCTGGGATGAGTCTGCTTGCTCAGAATTTTCCAGATATGTCGATTATGTTTAAGAAGATTTGAACTTTTTTTTTTTTTTTTTGAGTTGGAGTCTCTGTTGCCCAGACTGGAGTGCAGTGGCCGCTCCTGGCCACAGCAGCCTCGACCTGCTGGGCTCTGGCGATCCTTCTGCCTCAGCCTTCTAAGTAGCCGGAATTACAGGCATGCGCTACCACGCCCGGCTGATTTTTTGATTTATTGTAGAGATGAGGTCTCGCCAAGTTGCCCAGGCGGGTCTTGAACCCGCGGGCTCAGGCAATCCGCTCACCTCAGCCTCCCAAAGGCGCGGGATTGCAGGCTGAGCCATCGAGCCCGGCTAGGTTTGAACTTTCACCATTCATAGCATCACAAGCAGATTACAGCTCCTGTTCCGGATTTTGCATACGCAGAATGTGAGCACCCTTATCTTCCATTTCTACGTTGTGTTTTTCCACCCAAGTATTGTACTGGGAAGCTAATTCAACCTGGGCTTGTATTGCTTGCACAGACTTTGCGGGAGATGTTGATCATGTTGCAGAACCTTTGATTTTCATTCTTCAGAACATCACAGGTAGATTGCAGCTTTTGTTCAGTCTTTTCCATAAGATGAAATAAACATCCTTCTCTTCCGTTTCTGCTTTGGGTTTTCTACTTCAAAACATTGTCCTGAGACCGATTTCAGCCTGGGAGTGGCCTGTTTGCTCAGACATTTTCAGACCATGTTGATTATGTTATAGAAGCTTTGAATTTTCATCCTTCAGAGCATCACAGGCAGAGTGCAACTCTTTTTCAGTGTCTTGCCTACCCAGAATGTGAGCATCCTTCTCTTCCATTTCTTCTTTGTGTTTTTCCTGCAAAACATTGTAACGAGTTTAGCCGGGGCTTGTTCTGCTTGCTCTGTCATTTCCAGATGTCGATTATGTTGGAGAATATTTGAAATTTCATCGTTCAGAGCATCACAGGCAGATTGCAGGTCTTGTTCAGTCTTTTGCATACACAGAATGTGATCATCCATGTCCTCGATTTCTGCGTTGTATTTTTCCTCCAAAGCATTGCACTGAGATACCAATTCAGAATGGGCTTAGCCTGCTTTCTCAGACGTTTCCAGAAGTCGGTGATTATGTTGCAGAAGCTGTAAATTTTTATTCTTCAGAGCATCAATGTAGTTTAGAGCTTTTGTTCAGCCTTTGCATCCCAGAATGTGAGTATCCTTCTCTTCCATTTCTTCTATGTGCTTTTCCTCCAAAGCATTGTACCAAGATGCCAGTTCAGCCTGGATTTGGCTTGTGTACTCCGACTTATCCAGAAGATGTTGATTATGTTTTAGAAGTTTAGAATTTTCATCCTTCACAGCATTAGAGGCAACTTAAAACCCTTGTTCAGCCTTTTGCATACCTAGAATGTGTGTATCCATCTCTTCCATTTCTTCTGTCTTCTCCTCCAAAGCATTGTACCGACATGCCAGCTCAACCTGGGATTGGGAAGTGTGCTCAGACTTATCCAGAAGATGTTGATAATGTTTTAGAAGATTTGAATTTTCATCCATCAGTGCATTACATGCAGATTGCAACTCTTGGTCAGTCTTTTGCATACCCAGAAGGTGTGCATCCTTCTCTATCATTTCTGCTTTTTGTTTTTCCTTTAAAGCATTGTACCAAGATCCTAGTTCAGCCTGGGTTTGGGCTATGTACTCACTCTTATCCAGAAGATGTTGATTATGTTTTAGAAGAGTTGATTGTTCATCCTTCAGAGCATCACAGGCAGATTGTAACTGTTGTTCAGCCTTTGCATACTTAGAATGTGAGCATCTTTCTCTTCCGTTTCTCCTCTGTGTTTTTCCTCCAAAGCATTGTACCAAGATGCCAAATACTCATGGGCTGGGCCTGCTTGCTGAGATTTTTCCAGAAGATCTGATTTTGTTGCAGAAGCTGTGAATTTTCATCCTTCAAAGCATCATAGGCAGATTACAGCTTTGTCTCGCGTTTTACATACTCAGAATGTAAGAGTCCTTCTCTTCCATTTCTGCTTTGTGTTCTTAGTCCAAATCATTGTACGGTAATGCTAATTCAGCGTGGGCTTGCCACTATTGCTCTGACTTTTCCAGAAGATGTCGCATATGTTGCAGAAGATTGGAATTATCATCTTTGAAAGCATCACAGGAAGATTACAGCTTTGCTCAGCATTTTGCATACCCAGAATGTGAGTATCCTTCTCTTCCATTTCTGCTTTGTTGTTTTCTCCAAAGCATTGTACTGATTTGCTAGTTCAGCCTGGGCTTGGCCTGTTTGCTCAGAACTTTCCAGATATTTCAATGTTTTTGCAGAAAATTTGAACTTTCACCCTTTATGTCATCACAGGCAGATTACAGCTCTTGTTCAGCCTTTTGCATACCCAGAATGTGAGCATGCTTCTCTTCCATTTCTGCCTTTTTTTTCCACTCACGTATTGTACTGAGAAGCTAATTCAGCCTGGGCTTGGGCTGCTTGCACAGACTTCCCACAAGATATTGATCATGTTGCAGAAGCTTTGAATTTTCATCCTTCAGAACATCACTGGTAGATTGCAGCTCTTGTTCAGTCTTTTCCATAAGAGAATATGAGCATCCTTCTTTTCCATTTCTGCTTTGTGTTTTCTCCCCCAAAACATTGTCCTCTGACACAATTTCAGCTTGGAAGTGGCCTGCTTGCTCAGACATGTTGATTATGTTTTAGAAGCTTTAAATTTTCATCCTTCAGAGCATCACAAGCAGAATGCAACTCTTATTCGGTGTCTTGCCTACACAGAATGTGAGCATTCTTCTCTTCCATTTCTGCCGTGTTTTTCCTGCAAAGCATTGTATCGAGATGCCAGTTTAGCCTGGGTTTGGTCTGCTTGCTGTGGAATTTCCAGAAGATGTCGATTGTGCTGTAGAAGATTTGAATTTTCATTCTTCAGAGCATCACAGGCATATTGGAGGTCTTGTTTAGCCTTTTGCATACTCAGAATGGGATGCAAAGACTGAACGAGGGCTCTAAACTGCACTGATACTTAGAATGTGATCATCAATCTCTTCCATTTCTATGTAGTGCTTTTCGTCCAAAGCATTGTACTGGGACATCAGTTCAGAATGGGCTTAGCCTGCTTTCTCAGATATTTCCAGAAGTTGCTGATTATGTTGCAGAAGTTGTGAATTTTCATTCTTCAGAGCATCAATGCAGTTTAAAGCTCTCGCTCAGTCTTTGCACCCCAGAATGTGAGCATCCTTCTCTTCAGTTTCTTCTATGTGCTTTTCCTCCAAAGCATTGTACCGAGATGTCAGTTCAGCCTGGGTTTGGCCTGTGTACTCCGACTTATCCAGAAGATGTTGATTATGTTTTAGAAGATTTGAATTTTCATCCTTCAGATCATCAGAGGCAGACTGTAATTCTTATCCAGGCTTTTGCATACCTAGAATGTGTGTATCCATCTCTTCCATTTCTTCTGTGTCTTTTCCTCCAAAGCATTGTACTGAGATGCCATTTCAGCCTGGGTTTGGTCTGCGTGCTCAGACTAATCCAGAAGATGTTGATAATGTTTTACAAGATTTGAATTTTCATCCTTCAGAGCATCGCATGCAGATTGTCACTCTTGTTCAGCCTTTTGCTTATACAGAATGTGTACATCCTTCTCTTCCATTTCTGCTTTTTGTTTTTCCTCCAAAGCATTGTACCGAGATTCTAGTTCAGCCTGTGTTTGGGCTGCGTGCTCACACTTATCCAGAACATGTTGATTATGTTTTAGAAGATTTGAATGTTCATCCTTCATAGCATCACAGGCAGATTGTAATTCTTGTTCAACCTTTTACATACCCAGAATGTGAGCATCTTTCTCTTCCATTTCTGCCCTGCGTTTTCCTCCAAAGCATTGCACCAAGATACCAAATACTCATGGGCTTGGCCTGCTTTCTTAGATTTTTCCAGAAGATCTTGATTGTATTGCAGAAGCTTTGAATTTTCATCCTTCAAACATCACAGGCAGATTACAGCTTTTTTCAGCATTTTGCATACTGAGAATTGAGCATCCTTCTCTTCCTATCTGCATTCCTTTTGTCCTCCACATCATATACCAAGATACGAAATCCTCATGGAATTGATTGCTTTCCCAGGCTCTTCCAGAAGATGTTGGTTATACTGTAGAAGTTTTGAATTTTTATTCTTCAGAGACACACAGTCAGATTGCAACTCTTGCTCAGGAATCAGCATACCCAGAATGTCAGCATCCTTCTCTTCCATTTCTTCTTTGTGTTTTTCCTTCAAAGCTTTTTTACTGATTTGCCCGTTTAGCCTGGGTTGGTCTTCTTGCTGAAAATTTCCAGATGATGTTGATGATGTTGCAGAAATAGTGAATAATCATCCTATAGAACATTGCAGGCAGATTGCAGCTCTTGTTCAATCTTTTCCAACCCAGAATGTGAGAATCCTTCCCTTCCATTTCTGTCCTGGGTTTTTCCTTCAAAGAATTGTACTTGAGACACCATTTCAGCCTGAGCTTGTCCTGCTTCCTCAGACATTTCCAGAACATATGGATTATGTTGTAGAAGTTTTGAGTTTTCATCCTTCAAAGCATCACAGACAGATTATAGTCCCTGTTCAAACTTTTGAGTACCCAGAAAGTGAGTATCCTTCTCCTCCATTTCTGCTGTGTGTTTCCTCCAAAGCGTGTCCCAAGATGCGTGTTCAGCCTGTGCTTGGAATTCTTGCTCAGATTATTTCCAGAGGATATTGATTATGTTTCAGAAGCTTTGAAGTTTTATCCTTCAGAGCATCACAGGCAGATTGCAGCTGTTCTTCAGTCTTTTCATTCCAGAATGTGAGCATTCTTCTCTTCCATGTGTTCTATGTCCTTTTCCTCCAAAGCATTGTACCGAGGTGCCAGTTCATCCTGGGTTTTGCCTGCACATCAACTTATCTAGAATATGCTGATTATGTTTTAGAATATTTGAATTTTCATCCTTCAAGCATCAGAGGCAGATTGTAACTCTTGATGAGCCGTTTGCATACCTAGAATGTGTGTATCCATCTCTTCCATTTCTTCTATGTCTTTTCCTCTGAAAGCATTGTACCGAGATGCCAGTTCAGCCTGGGTTTGGGCTGTGTGCTCATATTTATCCAGAAGATGTTGATAATGTTTTAGAAGATTTGAATTTTTATCCTTCAGAGCATCACATGCAGATTGCAAATCTTGTACAGTCTTTTGCATACCCAGAATGTGTGCATCATTCGCTTCCATTTCTGCTTTTTGTTTTTCCTCCAAAACATTGTATCCAGGACCTAGTCTACCCTGGGTTTGGGCTCTGTGCTCACACTAATCCAGAAGATGTTGATTATGTTTTACAAGATTTGACTGTTCATCTTTCAGATCATCACAGGCAGATTGTAACTCTTCAGACTTTTTGCATACCCAGAATATGGGCATTCTTCTCCATTTCTCCTCTGTGTTCTTCCTCCAAAGCATTGTACCAAGTTGCCAAATACTCAAGAGCTTCACCTGCTTACTTAGATATTTCCAGAAGATTTTGATTGTGTTGCAGGAGCTGTGAATTTTCATCCTTCAAAGCATCACAGCAGAGAACAGCTTTGTTCAGCATTTTGCATACCCAGAATGTGTGCATCCATCTCTTCCATTTCTGCTCTGTCTTCTACCTCCATATCATTGTACTGTGACGCTAGTTCAACCTGGGTTTGGCTTTCTTGCTTTGAATTTTCCAGAATATGTTGTAGAAGATTTGAATTATTATCCTTCAAAGCATCACAGGCAGATTATAGCTTTGTTCAGCATTTTACATACCCAGAATGTGAGCATCCTTCTCTTCCTATCTGCACTACTTCTGTCCTCCGCAGCAATGTAATTTGATATGAAATCCTCATGGGCTTGGGCTGCTTTTTCAGATTTTTCCAGAAAATGTTGATTATATTGTAGAAGCTTTAAACTTTTATTCTTCAGAGACACACGCAGATTGCAACCCTTGCTCAGGCTTCAGCATACCCAGAATGTAGGCAACCTACTCTTCCATATCTGCTTTCGGTTTTTCCTCCAAAGCTTTGTACTGATTTGCCAGTTTAGCCTGGGTTTGTTCTGCTTGCTGATAATTTTCCAGAAGATGTTGATTGTATTGCGGAAACTGAATAATCATCCTATAGAACTTCGCAGGCAGATTGCAGCTCTTCTTCAATCTTTTCTATACCCAGAATGTGAACATATTTCTCCTTCATTTCTGCTTTATGTATTTCCTCCAACAAATTGTACTTGCGACATCGTTTCAACCTGCGCTTGTCCTGCTTGCTCAGACATTTCAAGAACATGTGGAATATGTTGTAGAAGCTTTAAATTTTCATCCTTCAGAGCATCACAGGCAGATTGCGTCTCTTGTTTAGCCTCTGAATACCCAGAACCTGAGCATCCTTCTCTTCCATTTCTGCTTTGTGTTTTTCCTCCAAAGTATTGTACTGAGACGCCATTTCAACCTGGGCTCGACCTGCTTGCCTAGAAATTCCCAGAACATGTGGATTATGTTGCAGAAGTTTGAATTTTCATCCTTCATAGCATCACAGGTAGCTGGCAACTCTTGCTCAGTCTTTGCCTACCCAGAATGTGGACATCCTTCTCTTCCTTTTCTGCGTTGTGTTTTTTCTCCAAAGTATTGCACTGAGATATCAGTACAGCCTGGGCTTGGCCTGCTTGCTAAGAGTTTGCCAGAAGTTCCTGATTATGTTGCCGAACCTGTGAATTTTCATCCAAAGACCATCACAGGCAGATTGAAGCTTGGTTTCAGTTTTTTGCATACCCAAAATGTGAGCATCCTTCTTTTCAATTTCTGCCATGTGTTTTTCCTTCAAAGCATTGTACAGAGATGTCAGTTCATCCTGGGCTTTCCCTACTTGCTCACATTCTAAAAGATGCCGATTATGTTGCAGAAGATTTGAATTTTCATCCTTCGGGTCATCAGTGGCAGATTTCAGTTCCTGTTCTGTCTATTGAACAGCTAGGATTTGAGAATCTTTCTCTTCCAATTCTGCTTTGTGTTTTTCCCCCCAAGGATTGTACTGAGATGACATTTCAGCCAAGGCTTGGCCAGCTTCATCAGACATTCCCAGGACATGCTGATTATGTTGTAGATATTTGGAATTTTCATTTTTCTGAGCATCACAGGGAGCTTGCCACTATACTCAGGCTTTTCCATGCACAGAATGTGAACATCTTTCTCTTGCATTTCTGCTTTGTGTGTTTTCTCCAAAGCATTGTACTGATGTGACAGTTCATTGTGGGCCTGTCCTGCTTGCTCAGAGTTGTTCAGATATGTTGATTATGTTGCAGCAATTTGATCTTTCACCCTTCATAACATCACAGGCAGATTACAGCTCTTGTTCAGCCTTTTGCAGACCCAGAATGTAAGCACCCTTCTCTTACATTTCTGCATTGTGTTTTTCCTCCCAAGCATTGTACTGGGAAGCTAATTCAGCCTGGGCTTATACTGCTTGCACAGACTTTCCAGAAGATGTTGATCATGTTGCAGAAGCTTTGAGTTTTTATCCTTCAGAGCATCACAGGTAGATTGCAGCTCTTGTTCAATCTTTTAACCATGAGAGAATATGAGCATCCTTCACTTCCATTTCTGCTTTGTGTTTTATTCTAAAAAACATTGTACTGAGACACGATTTCAGCCTGGAAGTGACCTGCTTGCTCAGACATTTTCAGAACATGTTGATTATGTTGTAGAAGCTTTGAATTTTCATCCTTCAGAGCATCACAGGCAGAGTGCAACTCTTGTTCATTGTCTTGCTTACACAGAATATGAGCAGCCTTCCCTTCCATTTCTGCTTTGTGTTTTCTTCTCCAAAACATTGTACTGAGACATGATTTCAACCTGGGAATGACCTGCTTGGTCAGACATTTTCAGACCATGTGGATTATGCTATTGAAGCTTTAAATTTTCATCCTTCAGAGCATCACATACAGATTGCAACTCTTGTTCAGCCTTTTGCATACCCAGAAAGTGTGCATCCTTCACTTCCAATTCTGCTTTTTGTGTTTCCTCCAAAGCATTGTACCGAGATCCTAGTTCAGCTTGGGTTACGGATCCGTGCTCACAGTTATCGAGAAGATGTTGATTATGTTTTAGAAGATTTGAATTTTCATCCTTCACAGCATCACAGGCAGAGTGCAACTCTTGTTCAGTTTCTTGCCTACACAGAGTGTGAGCATCCTTCTCTTCCATTACTGCTTTGTGTTTTTCTTGCAAAGCATTGTAAACAGAAGCCAGTTTAGCCTGAGCTTGATCTTCTTGCTCTGACATTTCCAGAAGATGTCGATTATGTTGGAGAAGGTTTGAATTTTCATCCTTCAGAGCATCACAGGCAGTTTTCAGGTCTTGTTCAGCTTTTTGCATACCCAGAATATGCTCATTCATCTCTTCCATTTCTGTGTTGTGTTTTTCTTTCAAAGCATTGTTCTGAGACATCAGTTCAGAGTGGGCTTAGCCTGCTTTCTCAGACGTTTCCAGAAGTTGCTGATAATGTTGCAGAAGTTGTGAATGCTTCATCTTCAGAGCATCAATGCAGTTTAGAGCTCTCATTCGGTCTTTGCATCCCAGAATAGGAGCATCCTTCTCTTCCATTTCTTCTATGTGCTTTTCTTCCAAAGCATTGTACTGCGATGCCAGTTCAGTCTGGGTTTGGGCTGCGTACTCCGACTTTCCCAGAATATGCTTATTATATTTTAGAAGATTTGAATTTTCATCCTTCAGAACATCAGAGGCAGATTGTAATTTTTGTTCAGCCTTTTGCATACCTAGAATGTGTGTATCCGTCTCTTCCAATTCTTGTATGTCTTCCTCCAAAGCATTGTACCAAGACGCCAGTTCAGCCTGGGTTTGGGTTTCGTGCTTAGACTTATCCAGAAGATGCTGATAATGTTTTAGAAGATTTGAATTTTCATCCTTCAGAGCATCACATGCAGATTGCAACTCTTGTTCAGCCTTTTATATACCCAGATTATGTGCATCCTTCTCTTTCATTTCTGCTTTTTGTTTTTCTTCCAAAGCATTGTACTGAGATCCTAGTTAAGATTTGCTTTGGGATGCGTGCCCAGGCATATCCAGAAGATGTTGATTATGTTTTATAAGATTTGAATGTTCATCCTTCAAAGCATCACAGGCAGATTGTAACTGTCATTCAGCCTTTTGCATACACAGAATGTGAGCATCCTTCTCTTCCATTTCTGCTCTGTGTTTTTCCTCCAAAGCATTGTACCAAGATGCCAAACACTCATGGGCTTGGCCTGCTTGCTTAGATTTTTCCAGAAGGTCTTGATTATGTTGCAGAAGCTGTGAATTTACATCCTTCAAAGCATCACAGGCAGAGTACAGTTTTGTTTTGCGTTTTGCATACCCAGAATGTGAGCATCCTTCTCTTCTGTTTCTTCTCTGTCTTCTTCCTCCAAATCATTTTTGTACTGTGATGCTAGGTCAGCCTGGGCTTGGCTTCCTTGCTACGACTTTTTAAGAAGATGTCGCTTATGTTGCAGAAGATTTGAATTATCACCCTTCAAAGCATCACAGGCAGATTACAGCTTTGTTCACCATTTCGCATTCCCAGAATGTCAGCATTCTTCTCTTCCTGTCTGCATTGCTTTGTCCTCCACAGCAATGTACCGAGGTAGAAAATGCTCATAGACTTGGCCTGCTTCCCCAGACTCTTATAGAAGATGTTGATTATGTTGTAGAAGCTTTGAATTTATATTTTTCTGAGTCACACAGGTAAATAGCAACTCTTGCTCAGGCTTCAGCATACCCAGAATGTGAGCATCCTTCTCTCCCATTACTGCTTTGTGTTTTTCTTCCAAAGCTTTGTACCGATTTGCCAGTTTAGTCTGGCTTGATCTGGTGGCTGAGAATTTTCCAGAAGATGTTGATTATGTTGCAGAAACTGTGAATAATCATCCTATAGAACATCGCAGGCAGATCGCAGCTCTTGTTCAATCTTTTGCATACCCAGAATGTGAGAATCCTTCCCTTCCATTTCTGCTTTTTGTTTTTCCTCCAAAGAATTGTACTTGATACATAATTTCAGCCTGGCCTTGTCCTGCTTGCTCAGACATTTCCAGAACATGTGGATTATGATGCAGAAGCTTTGAATTCTTGTCCTTCAAAGCATCACAAACAGATGCAGTTCCTGTACAGACTTTTGCATACCCAGAAAGTGATTACCCTTCTCTTCCATGTCTGCTATGTGTTTTCCTCCAAAGCATGCACTGAGATGCCAATTCAACAAGTGCTTGGCATTCTTACTCAGATTATTTCCAGAGGATAATAACTGATTATGTTGCAGAAGCTTTGAAGTTTTATCCTTCAGAGCACCACAGGCAGATTGCAGCTCTTGTTCAGCCTCTGAATACATTGAACCTGAGCATCCTTCTTTTCCATTTCTGCTTTGTGTTTTTCCTCCAAAGCATTGCACTGAGACGCCATGTCAGCCTGGGCTTGACCTGCTTGCTCAGACATTTTCAGAACATGTGGATTATGTTGTAGAAGATTTCAATTTTCATCCTTTAGAGCATCACAGTCAGCTTGCAACTCTTGCTCAGGCTTTGCCTACCCAGAATGTGAGCATCCCTCTCTTCCATTTCAGCTTTATGATTTTTCTCCAAAGAATTGCATTGAGATATCAGTAGAGCCTGAGCTTGGCCAGCTTCCCAAGAGTTTGCTAGAAGTTCCTGATTATGTTGCCGAACCTGTGAATTTTCATCCTAAGAAAATCACAGGCAGATTACAGCTCAGGTTCAATTTTTTGTATACTCTGAATGTGAGCATCCTTCTCTTCAATTTCTGCCATGTGTTTTTCCTTCAAAGCATTGTACTGAGATTCCAGTTCATCTTGGCCTTTGCCTGCTTGCTCACACTTTCCAAAAGATGCCGATTATGTTGCAGAAGATTTGAATTTTTATCCTTCATGTCATCAATGGCAGATTTCAGTTCTTGTTCAGTCTTTTGAACACCTAGAATGTAAGAATCCTTCTCTTCCAATTCTGCTTTGTGTTTTTTCCCAAATGATTGTACTGAGATGCCATTTCAGCCAGGGGTTGGCCTGTTTCATCAGACAGTTCTAGAACATGTTAAGTATGTTGCAGAAATTTGGAATTTTCATCCTTTTGAGTATCACAGCCAGCTTGCAACTGTACTCAGGCTTTTGCATACACAGAATGTGAGCATCCTTCTCTTCCATTTCTGCTTTGAATTTTTTCTCCAAAGGATTGTACTGATTTGCCAGTTCAGCCTGGGCTTGGTGTGCCTGCTCAGGGATTTTCAGATATTTTGATTATGTTGCAGAAGATTTGAACTTTCACCCTTCATAGCATCACAGACAGATTACAGCTCTTGTTCAGCCTTTTGCATACCCAGAAAGTAAGCACCCTTCTCTTCCATTTCTGCTTTGTGTTTTTCCACCCAAGCATTGTACTGGGAAGCTAATTCAGCCTGGGCCTGGACTTTTTGCACAGACTTTGCAGAAGATGTTGATCATGTTGCAGAGGCTTTGAATATTCGTCCTTCAGAGCATCACAGGTAGATTGCAGCTCTTTTTCAGTCTTTTCCATAAGAGGATATAGGCATCATTCTCTTCCATTTCTGCTTTGTGTTTTCGGTTCCAAAATATTGTACCGAGACACGAT
Source organism: Cephalopachus bancanus (assembly GCA_027257055.1). Classification (NCBI taxonomy): domain Eukaryota; kingdom Metazoa; phylum Chordata; class Mammalia; order Primates; family Tarsiidae; genus Cephalopachus; species Cephalopachus bancanus. The sequence continues at coordinate 91,881 of JAPVLO010001573.1, read as the reverse complement.
TGCCGTCTGGGAGTGGCCTCCTTGTTCAGACATTTTCAGACCATGTTGATTATGTTGTAGAAGCTTTGAATTTTCATCCGTCAGAGCATCACAGTCAGAGTGCAACTCTTGTTCATTGTCTTGCCTACACAGAATTAAACATCCTTCCCTTCCTTTTCTGCTTTTTGTTTTTCCTGCAAAGCATTGTGTGGAGACGCCAGTTTAGCCTGGGCTTGGTATGCTTGCTCTGACATTTCCAGAAGATGTCGATTATGTTGGAGAAGATTTGAATTTTCATCCTTCAGAGCATCACAGGCAGAGAGCAGGTCTTGTTCAGCCTTTTGCATACCCAGAATATGGGCATCCATCTCTTCCATTTATACGTTGTGTTTTTCGTCTAAAACGTTGTACTGAGACATCTGTTCAGAATGGGCTTAGCCTGCATTCTCAGACGTTTCCCGAAGTTGCTGATCATGTTGCAGAAGTTGAGAATTTTCATTCTTCAGAGCATCAATGCTGTTTAGAGCTCTCGTTCAGACATGCATCTCAGAACGTGAGTGTCCTTCTCTTCCATTTCTTCTATGCGCTTTTCCTCCAAAGCATTGTACCGAGATGCCAGTTCAGCTTGGGTTTGGCTGCGTACTCCGACTTACCCAGAATATGTTGATTATGTTTTAGAAGATTTGAATTTTCATCCTTGATAGCATCACATGCAGATTGTAACTCTTGTTCATCCTTTTGCATACCCAGAATGTTTGCATTCTTCTCTTCCATTTCTGCGTTTTGTTTTTCCTCGAAAGCATTGTAATGAGATGCTAGTTCAGCCTGAGTTTGCGCTGCATGCTCAGACTTATCCAGAAGTTGTTGATTATGTTTCAGAAGATTTGAATTTTCATCCTTTACAGCATCACAGACAGGTTGTAACTCTTTTCAGCCTTTTGCATACCCAGAATGTGTGCATTCTTCTCTTCCATTCTTGCTTTGTGTTTTTCCTCCAAAGCATTGTACCAAGATGCCAAATACTCATGGTCTTGGCCTACTTGCTTAGATTTTTCCAGAAGATCTTGATTATGTTGCAGAAGCGGTTAATTTTCATCCTTCAAGGCATCACAGGCAGATTACAGCTTTGTTCCGCATTTTGCATATCCAAAATGTGAGCATCCTTCTCTTCCATTTCCCCCCTGTGTTTTCCCTTCAAATCATTGTACTGTGATGCTAGTTCATCCTGGGCTTGGCTTTCTTGCTCCAACTTTTCCAGAAGATGCCGCTTATGTTGCTGAAGATTTGAATTATCATCTTTCAAAGCATCACAGGCAGATTACAACTTTGTTCAGCATTTTGCATACCCAAAATGTGAGCAACCTTCACTTCCGATCTGCATAGCTTTTGTCCTCTACAGCAATGTACCGAGATGCGGAATCCTCATGGGCTTGGCCTGCTTTTCCAGACTCTTCCAGAAGATGTTGATTATTTTGTAGATGCTTTGAATTTTTATTCTTCAGAGACACACAGGCAGATTGCAACTCTTGCTCAGGCTTCAGCATACCCAGAATTTGAGCATCCTTCTCTTCCATTTCTGCTTTGTGTTTTTCCTCCAAAGCTTTGCACCTATTTGTCAGTTTAGCTTGGGCTTGGTCTTGTGGCTGAGGATTTTCCAGAAGATGTTGATTATGTTGCAGAAACTGGGAATAATCATCCTATAGAACATCACAGGCTGATTGCAGCTCTTGTTCAATCTTTTCCGTACTCAGAATGTGAAAATATCTCCTCCATTTCCGCTTTGTGTTTTATCCTCCAAAACATTGTATTGAGACACGTTTTCAGCCTGGGAGTGGCCTGCTTGCTCAGACATTTTCAGACCATATTGATTATATTTTAGAAGATTTGAATTTTCATCCATCACAGTATCACAGGCAGATTACAAATCTGTTTGACGCTTTTGTATAGCCATAATGTGAGCATGGTTTTCTTCCATTTCTGTTTTTGTTTTCACTTACACGCCACTTCAGCTTGGGATTGGCCTGTTGCTCAGACTCTTCCAGAAAATGTTTGTTATGGTGTAGAATCTGTAAATTTTCATCCTTCAGTGCATCCCAGGTAGACTGTAAATCTTGTACAAACTTTTGCATACCCACAATGTGAGCATCTGTTTCCTCTATTTCTACTTTGTGTATTTTATGCATAACATTTTACCGAGATGCAAATAGTCATTGGCTTCGCCTCATTGCTTAAACTTTTCAGGAGAAGTTGATTATGTTGCAAAAGCTGTGACTTTTCATCCTTCAGAGCATCACTGGCAGATTGCAATTCTTGTTCAGCTTTTTCCATACTCAGAATGCGTGCATCCTTCTCTTCCATTTCTGCGTTGTGCTTTTCCACCAAACATTGTACTGAGAAGCCAATGTAACCTGGGCTTGGCCTACTTGTTCAGACTTTCAAGAACATGTGGATTATTTTGCAGTAGCTTTTAATGTTTGTTCTTCGGAGCATCACAGAAAGATTGAAGCTCTTGTTCAGCCTTTTCATACCCAGAATGTGAGCATCGTTCTCTTCCATTTCTGCTTTGTCTTTTTCCTCCAAAACCTTGTACCAAAATCCCAAATTCTCATGGGCTTGGCCTGCTTGCTCACACTTTCCACAAGATGTTGATTATATTGTAGAACTTGTGAATTTTCACCCTTCAGAGCATCACAGGCAGGTTGCAGCTCTTGTTTAGCCTGTTGCATACCCAGAATGTGAGCATCCTTTCTCATTTCTGCTTTGTATTTTTCCTGAAAAGCATTGTATCGGGATGCCATTTTAGCCTGGGCTTTGCCTGCTTTCTCAAACATTCTCAGAACAAACTGATTATGTTTTAGAAGCTATTAATTTTTATCCTTCACAACATCACAGACATATTTCAGGTCCTGTCAGCATTTTGCATTCCTAGAATATGAGCATCCTTGTCTTCCATTTCTGCTTTAATTTTTTTTTTCCAGGAAAGCAATGTACCAAGATGCCAGTTCAGGCTGGGTTTGGCCTCCTTGCTCAGACTTTGCCAGAAGATGTTGATTATATTGTAGAGGCCTTGAATTTTATTCTTCAGAGCATCACAGGCAGATTGCAATTGCAACTCTTGCTCAGGCTTTTGCATACCCAGAAAGTGAGCATCCTTCTCTTCCACTTCTGCTTTGTCTGTTTCCTCCAAAGCATTGTACCAACATGCCAAATTGTCATGAGCTTGGCCTTCTTGCTTAGATTTTTCCAGAAGATGTTGATTATATTGCAGAATCTGTGAATTTTCATTTTTCACAGCATCAAAGTCAGATTTTTTTTAAGGGAGAATAATAAATGTTAAAATTATTAAAAAATTCAAAGCTAGATAGTTTCAAAATTGTTTATTTTTTATTTTTATTTTTAGCTTTAACATATTTTTTATTTTAAAATTGTGGGGTACAGTTAAGGGTTAGGCATACAATTATTCATTGTGCAGGTACCTTTGTTGATGAAGTGTGCCCCCTGTCCCCAGAGAGATATTAATCCTACATCTCTTCCTCTCCATGTCACCCCTCCATAGTTTCCCACCACTGTCAATCCTTTTCTTATACTATTACAGTAGTTGTTCAAGATCCACTTATGAGTGAGAACATGTGATACTCAGATCTTTGTTTCTGTGAGAGATCACTCAGTATTACAAACTCTAATTCCACCCAGGTTGCTGAAAAATTCATGATTTTGTTCTTTTTTATGGCTGCATAATATTCCATTGTGTATATGTACCACAGTTTTAAAATCCAGTTCTCTTTTGATTAAAAGCATTATTGGTTCCATGATCTTGCTGTTGTGAACAATGCTGTGATAAATATACGTTTGCAGGTATCTTTTTCATAGAGTGATTTGAGTTCTTCAGTGTTTATTACCAGTAGGGGGATTGCAGGGTCATATGGAAGGATGGTTTTTAGAGCTTTTGGGAATTGCCACACTGATTTCCACGGAGGCTGTACTAGTTTACACTCCCACCAACAGTGTAGAAGTGCTCCCTTTCACCACATACTCTCCAGCAGCTCTTATTTTTTTGAGTTATTGATAATGGTCATTCTGACTGGAGTTAGGAGATATCTCAGTGTAGTTTTAATTAGCATCTCCTTGATGACTACTGAGGTTGAACATTTCTTCATGTATCTGTTGGCTGCTCGTATGTCTTCTTTTGAGACATGTCTGTTCAGATCTTCTGACCACTTTGTAATGGGGTTGTTCGTTTTTTTCTTTTCAGCACGTTTGAGTTTCTTGTAGATCCTTGATGTTAGGCCATTGTCAGACATGGAGTTGGCAAATACATTTTCCCAGTCTGTGGGCTGTCTCCCTGCTTTCTTGATGGCTTCTTTGGCTTTGCAGAAACTTGCCAGTTTAATAAGGTCCCACTTGTCTATCTTATCACTTATAGCCTGTGCATTTCGGGTTTTGCTCTGAAATTGGATGCCAGTTCCAATTTCCTTAAGGGTGTGTCCTGCATTTTCTAAAGTTCTTATGGTTTGAGGTTTTACATTTAGGTCTCTGATCCATTTAGAGTTAATTTTTGTTTATGGGGATAGATAGGGGTCTTGTTTGAATCTTCTGCATGTGGTCAGCCAGTTTTCCCAGCACCATTTACTGAGTGGTGAGTGGTGGAGGCTTTGTCGAAGATGAGGTGGTTGAGAAATTGAGGTTTTGCTTCTGGAATCTCAATTCTATTGCATTGGTCTATATGTCTGTTCCTATACTAATTCCAGGCTGTTTTGATTATTGGAGCTTTATAGTGAAGTTTAAAGTCTGATAGTGTGATACCTCCTGCTTTTTTTTTTTTCTTTTTGCTGAGTATTTTTCTGGCTATTCTTGGTCATTTTTGTGTCCATACGAATTTCTGTATTGTTATTTCTAGATCTGAGAAGAATGTTGCTGGTAATTTGATGGGTATTGCATTAAATCTGTAGATTGCCTTCGGTAAGATGGACATCTTGGACCTTGAACATCCAATGTAATACTATAAGAAAATGACTGACGGTACTGGGAAACTATGGGGGGGAGGGAGATGGGATTAACAGTAGCAAATATCTGTCTGGGGATGGGGAAACACCTCTTATCAACAGGGTGCCTGAATGAAACATAATTGTACACCTAACCCTTAACTGTACCCCACAAAACCATAATAAAAAATATGTTTTAAAAAAGATGAACATCTTCACAACGTTGACTCTTCCAATCCATGAGCATGGTATATTTTCCCACTTGTTTTTGTCATCTTTGATTTCTTTGAGCAGTGTTTTGTAGTTTTCATTGTAAAGGTCTTTCACATCTCTGGTTAGGAAGATGCCAAGGCATTTCATTTTGGGGGGCTATTGTGAATGGAATTGTGCTATTTATTTGGGTTTCTGTTTGTTTATTGTTGGTGTAAAGAAATGCGATTGTTTTTTGCACATTTATTTTATACCCCGAGACTTTGCCAAAGTTCTTTATCAGTGCAAGGAGGCTTTTGACAGATTCTCTTGGGTTTCAAGTTATACAATCATGTCATCTGTAAAGAGAGGTAACTTGACTTCCTCTTTTTCTATTTGGATACTCTTGATTGCCTCCTCTTTTGTGATTGCTCTAGCCAGGACTTTCAATACTATATTGAACCGGAGGGGTGAGAGTGGGCATCCTTGTCTTGTTCCAGTTTTCAGGGGAAATGGTTCCAATTTTTGTCTGTTTAGGAGTATGCTGGCTGTGGGTTTTTCGTAGATGGCACTTACTATTTTGAGGTATGTTCCATGTATGCCTAGATGTTCGAGGCTTTTTATCAAGAAGGGGTGCTGGATTTTATAAAAAGCTTTTTCTGCATCTAATGATAAAATCATGTGGTTTTGTTTTGATGTCTGTTGATGTATTCAATTACATTTTTGGTCTTATGAATGTTGAACCAGGTTTGCAAACCAGGAATGAAGCCTATTTGGTCATGATGTATGATTTTTGAGATGTGTTGTTGAATCTGGTTTGCTAGGATCTTGTTGAGAATTTTAGCATCTATGTTCATCAAAGATATTGGCCTGCAGTTCTTTTTCTTTTTTGGATCTTTACCTGGCTTGGGTATCAATGTGCTGTTAGCTTCATAAAATGATTTAGGGAGAGTTCCATCTCTCTCAATCACCTGGAATACTTTCAGTAGGATTGGTATCATTTCCTCCTTCAATGTCTTACAGAATTCTGCTGGAAAGCCAACTGGTTCAGGGTTTTTTGTTGGCAGGTGGTTGTCTTATTACATAGTAAATTTCCTTGATTGTCATTGGTCTATTTAGGATCTCTATTTCTTCTTGTTTTAGCCTAGGCAGGTTGTGTGATATCAGAAAGTCCTCCATTTCCTTATGGTTTTCAAGTTTGTTTCCATACAAGTTTACATAGTAGTCTCTAATGACCTTTTGTATTTCTTCAGGGTCAGATGTGACTTCATCTTTTGTGTTTCTGATTTTGTTTATTTGGGCTTTTCGCTCTTTTTCTTGGTCAGTCTAGCTAGGGGATCATTGATCTTGTTTATCCTTTCAGAGAACCAGCTTTTTGTTTTGTTGATTTTTTGTATTATCTTTTTGTCTTCTATGTCCCGGAGTTGGGCTTTTATTTTGGTGATCCGAACTCTTCTGCTGAAGTTAGGGTTTTGGTGGTCTTGTTTTTCCAGCTTCCTTAGGTGACTTGTTAGGCTGTTAATTTGTGATCCTTTCATTTTCTTCATGTGCGTTTGTAGAGATATGAATTCCCCTCTTACTACAGCTTTTATGGCATCCCAGAGATTTTAGTAAGATGTTTCTTCATTTTCATTTGTTTCCAGGTATCTTTTTATCTCTGTTTTGATTTCATTGTTGACCCAGGAGTTGTTTAGCATCATGCTGTTTAGTGTCTATGACTTTGTGGGTTTGGGGAAATTTTGTTGGTGTTGATATTTATTTTTATTCCACTGTGGTCTGAGAAGGTGCATGGCAAAATTTCGATCTTTGAAATTTGTTTATGCTTGATTTATGGCCAAGTATGTGGTCTATCTTAGAGTATGTTTCATGTGATGATGAGAAGAATGTATATTCTGTGGTCAAAGTCAGATTAGAGCTTTATTTAGCCTTTTGCATACCCAGAATGTGAGCATCATTTTCTTCCATTTCTGCTTTGTGATTTTCCTCCAAAGCATTGTATTGAGACGCCCGTTTTGCTTGGGCTTGGCCTGCTTGCTCAGATTTTTTCAAGAGATGTCGATTATGTCACATAAGCTGTGAATTTTCATCCTTCAGAGCTCACAGGCAGATTGCAACTCTTGCTCAGCCTTTTGCATACCGAGAATGTGAGCACCCTTTTCTTCCATTTCTGTGTTGTGTTTTTCCTCCAAAGCATTTAACTGAGACATCAGTTCAGCCTAGACTTGACCTGTTTCCTCGGACTTTTACAGAAATTGCTGATTATGTTGTCAAAGCTGTGAATTTTCATCCTTCCAATCATCACAGGTAGATTACAGCTCTTGTTCAGGCTCTTGCATACATAGAATGTGAGCATCCTTCTCTTCTATTTCTGCTTTGAGTTTTTCCTTCAAAGTAGGTACCGAGATGCAAAATCCTCATGGGATTGACCTGCTTGCTTAGATTTTTCCAGATAATATTGATTATGTTGCAGAAGCAGTGAATTTTCATCCTTCAGAGCATCACAGGAAGATTGCAGCTCTTGTTTAGTCTACTGCATAACCAGCATGTGAACGTCCTTCTCTTCCATATCTGCTTTGTGTTTTTCCTCCAAAGCATTATATCGAGATGCAAGTTCAACCTTGCCTTGGCCTGCTTGCTCAGACTTTTCCAGAAGATGTTGATTATGCTGCAGAAGCTTTGAATTTTTATCCTTTAGAGCATCACAGGAAGATTGCAGCTCTTGTTTGACCTTTTACATATCCAGAATGTAAGCATCCTTCTCTTTCATTTCTGCTTTGTATTTTTCCTCCAACACCTTGTACTGAGATGCCATTTCAGCCTGGGCTTGGCCTGCTTGCTCCGATATTTCCAGAACATGTTGATTATGTTGTACAAGCTTTGAATTTTCATTCCTCAGAGCATCAAAGGCATATTGTAGCTCTTGTTCACTCTTTTACGTACTCAGAAGGTGAACATCCTTCTCTTCCACTTCTGCTTTGCGATTTTCCTCCAAAGTATTGTACCAAAAGCCAATTCAGCCTGAGCTTGGGATCCTTGCTCAGACTCCTCCAGAAGATGTTGACTATGTTGTAGAAGCTCTGAATTTTCCTTCTTCAGAGCATCACAGAAAGATTGCAATTCCTGTTCAGAGTTTTTCATGTCCAGAATGTGAGCAACCTTCTCTTCTATTTCTACTTTGGGTTTTTCTCTCAAAGCATATTACTAAGATGATAAATCTTCATGGGTTTGACTTGCTACTGAAATTTTTCATGAAGATGTTGATTATTTTGCAGAAGCAGGTAATATTTCTCCTTCATAGCATCACAGGTAGATTGCAGCCCTTGTTCAGCCGTTTGCATACTCAGAGTGTGAGCTTCCTTCTCTTCCATTTCTGCTTTGTGTTTTTCCTCCAAAGCATTGTATTGAGATGACAGTTTAGCCTGGTTTGGCATGTTTGCTCAGATTATTCCAGAAGATGTCGATTATGTGGCAGAAGATTTGCATTTTCATCCTTCAGGGCATCACAGGCAGACTGCAACTCTTGTTCATACTTTTGCATAGACAGAATGTGAGCATTCTTCTCTTTCATTTCTCCTGTGTGTTTTTCCACCAAAGCATTGTACTGAGAAGTTAATTCAGCCTAGGCTTGTTCTGCTTCCTCAGACTTTCCAGAAGTTTCTGATTATGTTGCAGAAGCTCTTAATTTACACCCTTCAGAGCATCACAGGCAGATTGCAGGTCTTTTTCAGCTTATTGCATTCTCAGAATGTGAGCATACATCTCTTCTATTTCTGCGTTGTGCTTTTCCTCCAAAGCATTATACTGAGAGATCAGTGTAGCCTGGACTGACCTCTTTGCTCAGACTTTCCAGAATTGTTGATTATGTTGTAGATGCTTTGGTTTTGCACTCTGCAGAGCATCACAGGTAGATTGCAGTTTTGTTCAGACTTTTGTATACCCAGAATGTGAGCATCCATCTCTTCAAATTCTGTTTTTTTGTTTTGCCATGAAAGCAATGCACTGAGAAGTCATTTCAACCTGGGCTTGGCCTGCTTGTTCAGACTTTCCAGAAGATATTGTTTATGTTGCAGAATCGGTTAATTTTCATGTTTCAGAGCTCACAGGCAGATTGCACCTCTTGTTCAAACTTTTGTATACCTAGACTGTGAGCATCCTTCTCTTCAATTTCTGTTTTGAGTTTGTCCAACAAAGCATGGTCCTGAGAAGCCAGTTCAGCCTGGGCTTGGCCTGCTTGCTCAGACTTTCCAGAAGATGTTGATTATGTTGCAGAAGCTTTGAATTTTTATCCTTCAGAGTATCACAGGCATTTTGCATCTCTTTTTCAGCCTTTTACATACCCAGAATATGAGCATCGTTCTCTTCCATTTCTGCTTTGGGTTTTCCCTCCAAAGTATTGTATGGAGTCTCCAGTACAACCTGGGCTTGGGATCCCTGCTCAGACTCTGCCAGAAGGTGTTGATTATGTTGTAGAAGATTTGAATTTTCATCCTTCACAGCGTCACAGGAAGTTTGCAACTCTTGTTAAGCTTTTTGAATACCCAGAATGTGAGCATCCTTGTCTTCTATTCTTCTTTGGGTTTTTCCTCCAAAGCATTGTACTGAGATGCCAAATCCTCATGGACTTGGCCTGCTTGTTTAGATTTTTCCAGAAGATATTGAATATTTTGCAGAAGCAGTTAATTTGCATCCTTTAGAGCATCACAGGCAGATTGCAGCTCTTGTTCAGTCTTTAGCATACCCAGAATGTGAGCATCCTTCTCTTCCATTACTGCATTACGTTCTTGCTCTAAAGCATTTTACTGTGGTGCCAGTTCAGCCTGGGCTTGGCTTGTATGATTGGACTTGTCTATAAGATGTTGATTATGTTGTAGAAGCTCTGAATTTTAATTGTTCAGAGCGTCGCAGTCAGATTGCAACTCTCATTCAGCCTTTTGCTTACCCAGAATGTGAGCATCCTTCTTTTCTATTCCTGCTTTGTGTTTTTCCTCCAAAGCATTGTACTGAGATGCCAAATTCTCCTGTGCTTGCTTAGATTTTCTGAGGGTATTGATTATGTTGTAGAAGCTGTGACTTTTCATCCTTCATAGCATCACAGGCAGATTGCAGCTTTGTTCAGCCTTTTGCATACCCAGAATTTGAGCACACTTCTCTTTCATTTATGCTTTGTGTTTTTCCTCCAAAGCATTGTAGATATGCCAGTTCAGCCTGGTATTGGCCTCTTTGCTCAAACTTTCCAGAATATGTTGATTATGCTGCAGAAGCTTTTGAATTTTACAGCTCTTTTTCTTTCTTTTGCACACCCAGAATTTGAGCATCGTTTTCTTCCATTTCTGCTTTGTGTTTTTTCTCCAAAACATTATACCAAGACACCAATTCAGCCTGTGCTTGGACTCCTTACTCAGACTCTTACAAAAGGTGTTGACTATGTTGTAGAAGTTTTGAATTTTCATCCTTCACAGTATCACAGGAAGTTTGCAACTCTTGTTCAACCTTTTGCATGCCCCGAATGTGAGCATCCCTCTCTTGTATTTCTGTCTTGGGTTTTTCCTCCAAAGACAAATCATCATGGGTTTTGCCTGTTTGCTTAGATTTTTATAGATGTTTATTATGTTGCAGAATCTGTGAATTTTCATCCTTTAGAGAATCACAAACTGATTGCATCTCTTGTTCAGCCTTTTGAATACTCAGAATGTGAGCATCCTTCTCTTCCAATACTGAGTTATATTTTTCCTCCATAATATTGTATGGAATGCCAGTTCAGCCTTGGCTTGACCTGCCTGTTCAAACTTTTTCGGAAGATGTCGTTTCTGCTGCAGAAGATTTGAATTTTCATCCTGTAGAGCATCACATGCAGATTGCAGCTCTTCTTCAGGCTTTCGCATACCCAGAATGTGAGAATTCTTCTCTCCATTTCTGTTTGTGATTTTCCACCAATGCATTGTACTGAGAAGCCAGTTCAGCTGGGCTTGGCCTGCGTGCTCAGACTTTCCAAAAGATGTTGATTACGATGAAGAAGCTTTGAATTTTCATCCTTCAGAGCATGACAGGCAGATTGTAGCTCTTGTTCAGCCTTTTGCATACTCTGAATGTGAGCATCCTTCTCTTCCATTTCTCCTCTTGGTTTTTCCTCGAAAGCAGTGTATCGAGACATTAGTTTAGCCTGGGCTTGTTCTGATTGCTCAGACTTTTCCGAAGATATCTATTATGCTGGCAAAGTTTTGAATTTTCATCCTTCAGAGCATCACAGGCAGATTGCAGTTCTTGGTCAGCCTTTTGCATACCCAGAACGTGAACATCATTGTCTTCAATTTCTGCTTTGTGCTTTTCCTCAAAAGCATTGTATCGAGAAACTAGTTTAACCTGGGATTGGCCTGCTTGCTCAGACATTCCAGAAGATGCTGATCATATGGTAGAAGCTTTGAATTTTCATCCTTCAGAGCATCACAGGCAGATTGCAGTTTTTGTTCAGTCATTTGCATACCCAGAGTGTTAGAATACTTCTCTTCCATTTCTTCTTTGCATTTGTCCTCTAAAGCCTTGTACTGACACGCCAGTTCAGGCTAGGCTTAGGCCCCTTGCTCAGATTCCTCCAGAAGATGTTGATTATGTTTTAGAAGTTTTGAATTTTCTTTCTTCAGAGCATCACAGGAAGATTGCAACTCTTGTTCAGCCTTTTGCACACCCCGAGTGTGAGCTTCCTTCTCTTTTATTTCTGTTTTGGGTTTTTCCTCCAAAATTTTGTACCAAGATGCCATTTCAGCCTGGGCTTGGCCTGCTTGCTCAGATATTTTCAGAACATGTTATGTTGTAGAAGCTTTGAATTTTCATCCTTCAGAGCATCTTATTGAGTCTTTTGAATACCCAGAATGTGAGCATTTTTCTCTTCCATTTCTGCTTTGTGTTTTTCCTCCAAAGCATTGTATCGAGATGCCAGTTTAGCCTGGGCTTGGCCTGCTTTTTCAGATTTTTCCAGAAGATGTTGATTATGTTGCAGAAGATTTGAATGTTCATCCTTCAGAGCCTCACAAGCAGATTTCATCTCTTGTTCAGGCATACCCAGAATGTGAGTATCCTTCTCTTTTATTTCTCCCTTGTGTTTTCACTAAAAACATTGTACTGAGAAGCCTATTAAGCCTGGGCTTGTCCTTTTTGCTCAGACTACCCAGAAGTTGCTGATTATGTTGCAGAAGCTCTGAATTTTCATCCTTCATAGTATCACAGAAGATTGCAGCTCTTGTTCAGACTTTTGGATACCCAGAATGTGAGAATTCTTCTCTTTCATTTCTCCTTTGTGTTTTTCAACCAAAACATTGTACTGAGAAGCCAATTCAGCCTGGGCTTGACCTACTTTCTCAGATTTTCCAGAAGTATTGATTATGTTGCAGAAGTTTTGAATTTTTTTCCCTCAGAGCATCACATGAAGATTGCAGCTTTGTTCATCCTTTTGCATACCCAAAATTTGAACATCCTTCTCTTCCATTTCTACTTTATGTTTTTCCTTCAAAGCATTGCACCGATATGCCTGCTTAGCCTGGGCATGACCTTCTTGCTCAGACTTTTCCAGAAGATAGGGATTGTGCTGCAGAAGCTTTGAATATTCATCCGTTAGCGCATCACAGGCAGATTGCTGCTCTTATTCAATCTTTTGTATACCCAGAATGTGAGCATTCTTCTCTTCCATTCCTGCTTTGTGTTTTTCCTCCAAAGCATTGTATCAAGATGCCAGTTTAGACTGGGTTTGGCCTGATTGCTCAGATTTTACCATAAGTTGCTGATTTTGTTGCAGAACCTTTGAATTTTCATCCTTCAGAGCATCGCAGCAGATGGCAGCTCTTGTTCAGCCTTTTGCATACTCATAAAGTTAGCATCCTTCTCTTCCAATTCTGTTTTGAGTTTTTCCACCAAAACATTGAACTGAGAAGCCAATTCAAACTGGACTTTGCCTGCTTGCCCAGACTTTCCAGAAGTACTGAATATGTTGCTGAAGCTTTGAATATTCAGCCTTCAGAGTATCATAGGCAGATTGCAGCTTTGTTTAACCTTTTGCATACCCAGAATGTGAGCTTCCTTCTCTTCCATTTCTGCATTGTGGTTTTCTTCCAAAGCATTGTACTGAGACATCAGTTCAGCCTGGGCTTGGCTTACTTACTCTGGCTTTCCAGAAGTTGCTGATAATATTGCAGAAGCTCTGATTTTCACCCTTCAGAGCATCACAGGCAGATTGCATCTTTTGTTCAGTCTTTTGCATCCTCATAATGTGAGCATCATTCTCTTCCATTTCTGCTTTGTGTTTTTCCACCAAAGTGTTGTCTGAAATGCCAGTTCAGCAAGGTGTTGGCCTGCTTGTTCAAACTTTCCAGAAGATGATGTGTTTGTGGCAGAAGCTTTGCATTTTCATCCTTGAGAGCATCACAGGCCGATTGCATCTCTTGTTCAGCCTTTTGCATACCTAGAGTGTGTACATCTTTCTCTTCCATTTCTGCCTTGTGTTTTCCTTCAAAGCTTTGTGCCGAGACTCCATTTCAACCTAGACTTGGACTGCTTGCTAAGATATTTCCAGAATATGCTGATTATGTTGAAAAAGCTTTGAATTTTCATCATTCAGAGCATCACAAGAAGATAGCAACTCTTTTTCAGCCCTTTGCATACCCAGAATGTGAGCATCCTGCTCTTCCATTTCAGCTTCGTGTTTTTCCTTCAAATTATTGTCCCAAGAAGCCAAATCGCCATGTCCTGGCCTGCTTACTTAGATATTTCCAGAAGATGTTGATTATGTTGCAGAAGTTGTGAATTTTCATCCTTAGAGCATCACAGACAGATTGTAGCTCTTATTCAGCCTTTTCCATACCTTGAATGTGTACATTCTTCTCTTCCAGTTCCGTGTTATGCATTTCCTCCGAAGCATTGTACTGAGACATCAGTTCAGCCTGGGCTTGGCCTGCTTGCTCATACTTATCCAGAAGTTGCTGATTAGTTTGTAGAAGCTGTGAATTTTCATTCTTCAGAGCATCACAGGTACATTGGAACTCTTGTTCAGCCCTTTACATACCCAGAATGTGAGCGTCCTTCTATTCCATTTATGCTTTGTGTTTTTCCTCCAAAGCATTGTAAGGAGATGTCAAATTTCCATAGGCTTGACCTGCTTGCAGAATATGTGAATTTTCTTCCTTTAAAGCATCACAGGGAGAAGGCAGCTCTTTTTCAGCCTTTTGTATACACAGAATGTGAGCATCCTTCCCTTCATTTCTGCTTTGAGTTTTTTCTACAAAGCATTGTACTGAGATTCCAATTGAGCCTGAGCTTGGCCTGCTTACTAAGACTCTTCCAGAAGATGTTTATTATGTTGTAAAAGGTGTGAATTTTCATCCTTCAGAGCATCACATGAAGATTTCAGCTCATGTACAGCCTTTTGCATAGCCAGAATGTGAGCGTCCTCCCATAATTTCTGCTTTGTGTTTTTCCTCCAAAGCATTGGACTGAGACGCCAGTTCAGCCTATTCTTGACCTACTAGCTCACTCTTCCAGAGGTATTGATTGTTATGGAAGCTTTGAATTTACATTCTTCAGAGCATCACAGGCAGATTGCAGCTGTTATTTAGTCTTTTGCATACCCATAATGTGAGCACCCTTCTCTTCCTTTCTGTTTTCTATTTTTCCTCCATAGCAATGCATCGAGATGCCATTTCAGCCTGGGCTTGGCCTGCATGCTCACATATTTCTGTAACATGTTGATTATGTTGCAGAAGCCTTGAATTTTCATCCTTCGGAGTATTACAGGCAGATTTCAGCCCCTTTCAGCCTTTTGCATACCGAGAATGTAAGCACCCTTCCCTTCCATTTCTGGTTGTGTTTTTCCATCAAAGCATTTTGCCGAGATGCCATTTCAGCCTGGGCTTGGTCTTCTTGCTTAGATTCTTCCAGAAGATATTGATAATGTTGTAGAAGCTTTAAATTTTTATCCATCAAAGCATCACAGGAAGATTGCAACTCTTTTTCAGCCTTTTGCATACCCAGAATGTGAGCATCCTGCTATTCTATTTCTGTCTTGTGTTTTCCCTCCAAAGCATTGTACTGAAAATCCAATTCAAACTGGACTTGGTCTGCTTGCTCAGACTTTCCAGAAGTTGTTGATTATGTAGCACAAGTTTTGAATTTTCATCCTTCAGAGCATCACAGGCAGATTGCAGCTCATGTTCAGCTTTTTGCATACCCAAAATGTAAGCATCCTTCTATTCTATTTCTGCCTTGTGTTTTTCCTCCAATGCAATGTACTGAGATGCTAGTTCAGACTGGGCTTGGCCTGCTTGTTTAGATTTTTCCAGAAGATGTTGATTATGTTGAGACGCTGTGAATTTTCATCCTTCAGAGCGTCGTAGGCAAATTGCAACTCTTGTTCAGCCTTTCACATACCCAGTATGTGAGCATTCTTCTCTTCTATTTCTGCTTTGTGTTTTTCCTACAAACCATTTTACCAAGATGCCAACTCAGCCTGGGCTTGATCTTCTTGTTCAGACTCTGTCAGAAGATGTTTATTATGTTGTAGAAGCTTTGAATTTTCATGCTTCAGAGCATCACAGGAAGATTGCAACTCCTGTTCAGCCTTTTGCATACCCCGAATTTGAGCATCATTTTGTTCCAGTTCAGCTTTGTGTTTTTCCACCAAAGTATTTTACTGAATTCCCATTCAGCCTGGGCTTGGTCTGCTTGCTCAGACTTTCCAGAAACTGTTGATTATGTAGCGGAAGTTTTGAATTATCTTCCTCCAGAGCATCACAGGCAGATTACAGTTCTTTTTCAGACTTTTTGCATACCCAGAATGTGAACAACCTTCTCTTCCATTTATTTTGTGTTTATCCTCCAAAGCATTGTACCAAGATGCCAAATCCTCATGGCATGGCCTGATTGCTTAGATTTTTCGAGAAGATGTTGATTATGCTGCAGAAGCTGTGATTTTCATCCTTCAGAGCATCACAGTCAGGTTGCAGCTCTTGTTCAGCCTTTTGCATAGCCTGAATGTGAGCATCCTTCTCTTCCAGTTCTGCGTTATGCTTTTCCTCCAAAGCATTGTACTGTGATGTAATTTCAGGCTGGGCTTTTCTTCGTTGCTCAGATTCATCCAGATGTTACTGATTAGGTTGCAGAAGCTCATCCTTCAGAGCATTACAGTCAGATTGCAGCACTTCTCCACCCTTTTGCATACCCAGAATATGAGCATCCTTTTCCATTTCTGCTTTGTGTTTTTCCTCCAAAGCATTGTACCAAGTTGCCACATCCTAATGGGCTTGGCCTGCTTGCTTAGATTTTTCCAGAAAATGTTAATATGTTGCAGAAACCATTAATTTTCATCCTTTCGAGCATCACAAATTGTAGCACTTGTTCAGTCTTTTCCATACCCTGAATGTAAACATTTTTCTCTTCCAGTTCTGTGTTATTTTTCCTCCAAAGCATTGTACTGAGATTTCAGTTCAGCCTGTGCTTGGCCTGCTTGCTCATACTTATCCAGAAGTTGCTGATTAGGTTGCAGAAGCTGTGAATTTTCATCCTACAGAACATCACAGGCAGATTGAAAATGTTGTTCAGCCCTTTGATACGCAGAATGTCAGTGTCCTTCTCTTCCTTTTCTGCTTTGTGTTTTTCCTCCAAAGCATTGTACTGATATGTCAAAACCTCATGGGTTTGGCCTGCTTGCTTAGACTTTTCCAGAAGATTTTGGTTATGTTGCAGAATCTGTGAATATTCTTCCTTCAAAGCTTCACAGGTAGATGGCAGCTCTTCTTCAGCCTTTTGCATACCCAGAATGTCAGCATCTTTCCATTCATTTCTGTTTTGTATATTTCCAGCAAAGCATTGTACTGAGACTCCGTTTGAGCCTGGGCTTGGCCTGATTGCTCAGACTCTTCCAGAAGATGTTTATTATGTTGTAAAAACTTTGAATTTTCATCCTTCAGAGCATCACATGCAGATTGCAGCTCTTGTTTATCCCTTTGCATACCCAGAATGTGAGCATCCTTCTCTTCCATTTCTGATTTGTGTTTTTCCTCCAAAGTATTGTACTGAGATGCCAGTTCAGCCTGTTCTTGGCCTACTTGCTCAGACTCTTTCAGAATATGTTGATTATGTTGCAGAAGCTGTGATTTTCATCCTTCAGAACAACATAGGCAGATTGTAACTCTTGTTCAGTCCTTTGCATACCCAGAATGTGAGTGTCCTTCTCTTCCCTTTCTGCTTTGTGTTTTTTCTCCAAAACGTTTTTTCTCCAAAACAGTTGAGCCTGTGATTGGTCTACTTGCTCATACTCTTCCAGAAGATGTTGATTTTGTTACAGAAGCTGTGATTTTTCATCCTTCAGAGCATCATTGGCAGATTGTATCTTTTGTTCAGTCTTTTGCATACCCAGAATGTGATCATTCTTCTCATCCATTTCTGCATTGTGTTTTTTCCAAAACATTGTACTGAGATGCCAAATCCTCATGGGCTTGTACTGCTTGGTTAAACTTTTCCAGAATATGTTGATTATGTTGCAGTAGCTGTGAATTTTCTTCCGTCTGAACACTAGAGGCAGATTGCAGCTTTTATTCAGTCTTTTGCATTCCCAGAATGTGAGCATCCTTCTCTCCCATTTCTGCTTTGGGTTTTTCCTCCAAAGCATTGTAGTGAGATGTAAGTTTAGCCTGGCGTTTGACTGCTTGCTAGTCTTTTCCAGAAGTTATTGATTATGTTGCAGAAACTGTGATTTTCATCCATCAAAGCATCACTGGTACATGCAGGTTTTTCAACCTTTTGCATACCCAGATTGTAATCATCCTTCTTATTCATTTCCACTTTGAGTTTTTTTCCAAAGCATTGTGTTGAGATGCCAAATCTTCATGGGCTTGGCCTGTTTGCTCAGACACTTCCAGAACACCTTGATTATGTTGTATAAGCTTTGTATTTTCACCCTTCAGAGACTCACATGCAGATTGCATCTCTTGTGAAGTCCTTTGCAAGACCAGAATATGAGTATTCTTTTCCATTTAGTTTTGTGTTTTTTTTCCCAAAGCATGTACCGAGATGCCAAAACCTCATGGGCTTGTTCTGTTTGCTTAAATTTTTTCAGAAGATTTTGCTTATGTTGCAGAAACTTTGAATTTTTATCCTTCTGAGCATCTCAGACAGCAGCTCTTGTTCAGCTTTTTGCATACCCAGAACGTGAGCATCCTTCTCTTCCATTTCTGCTTTGTGTTTTTCCTACAAAGCATTGTACTGAGATGTCAGTTTAGCCTGACCTCTGCCTGCTTGCTCAGTCTTTTCCACAAGTTATTGATTATGTTGCAGAAGCCTTGAATTGTTATCCTTCAGAGCATCACAGACAGATTGAAGCTCTTTTTATCCTTTTGCATACCCGGAATGTGGCATCCTTCTCTTCCATTTCTGCTTTGTGTTTTTTCTCCAAAATATTGTACCATCATGTCAGTTCGGCCTGGTCTTGGCCTACTTGCTCAGACTCTTCCAGACGATATCGATTATGTTGTGGAAGCATTGAATTTTCATCCTTCAGAGAATTACAGGCAGATTACAGCTCTTGTTTAGTCTTTTGCATACCCAGAATGTGAGCATGCTTCTCTTCCATTTCTGCTTTGTGCTTCTTCTCCAAAGCATTGTACCAAGATGCCAGTTCAACCTGGGCTTGTACTGCTTGCTCAGACAGTTCCAAAGATGATATATTTTCCCCCACATGTTGTGGAAAGATAATTTTCTCTCTGACTCTTCATGTTGCATCTTTTCCATCAGAATCTTGGAATCCTGTCTCTCTGTTTCCACGGTGCTCCTTAAAGTATTATGCTCAGTTTCTATCTGCTGTAACTGCTGAGAGAGAATATTTTTAAAAAGACAGTTATTATTAGGCATAAACACATTCTCTCATTTAATAAGCATATTGATGTGCTTCTTCTCAGTGAAGGCTTAAGCTAGGTACTCAGAACCACACCTACAGTGGCACAAATTTTTTGTTTTTGATACTTTATTTGTACTCATATATATGTGTGTCATTTTATTTTTCATTTTCATCTTGTCCCACTAGAAAATAAGTTTTACAAGCAAAGAGACTGTGTCTGTTTTATCCGTTTTTTCTCCAACACCTATCATAGTATATGGCATAGAATGTTACTCATGAAATACAGAATGAATGAATTCAGTTCCTACCTTAGAATAACTCAGAGTTCATTCAGAGACACTGAAAAAGATAAGGATAATACAAAATGATCAGAGCCACAATAGATACTTAAAAGGTATTAATGGAAGCAGAATAGGAAAAGTTAAGGTGGCCTTCCTAAAAGAACCATCTAATCTGAGATTTAAATAATGATAAATCAGCTAGGCAAGCATCATTATGCAGAGAAACAGGTGAAGAAAATTATAGATGTAAGAAAAAATATTATTATTTATGTAGTTGGTATTGTTAGTAGGTAAATCTCTAGCAGGAGAAGGTAAGAAATGAGGCTGACAAAATAATCATAAAGATATTTATATATCATATTGTTAAAGGTTTTGAAATTTACTCTTTCAATTAATAAAGAGCCTTGATCAGATCCTGTTTTTGAATACATCCCTCTGATTGCATTACGGAAGATAAATTTGAGAATGGGAAGGAAAAACAGAGGCAGAGAAAAATCTGTCAGGGAAAACTCTCTATGCAAAGAAACTCCTTAGCCAGTACTATGGCACTGATAATATTGATAAAGAAAAAAGGATAGATTCAAAAATTATTTAAGACGTAAAATCAGCAGAACTTGATAATTAATTGTAGGGGTTAAAGAATATGGAGAGGCTGAGGTGAGTGGATTGCTCTAGACCTGCCTGGGCAGCGAGACCTCATCTCTACAATAAATCAAAAAATCAGCCGGGCGTGGTAGCGCATGACTGTAATTCCAGCTACTTGGAAGGCTGAGGTGGAAGGATAACCGGAGCCCAGCAGATCGAGGCTGCGGTGGCTGGGAGCGGCCACTACACTCCAGTCTGGGTGACAGAGTGAGACTCCAACTCAAAAAAAAAAAAAAAGAATATGGAGAAAACAATAAAGTTCAATAAGTTTTATCCTTTTGAGTTAATGGTCCATTAACAGAGAAAATATGACAAAACTGATAGACTTTAAGAAGGGAAGAGTTTGATTTTTGACTTTTTGAGTTTGGGGTGGTTGTGGGATACCCATATTTTTTACTGGTAACTGGATATATACCAAACGCACTGGGGAGATAGATATCTGGAACATGCAAGTGACTGTAAGTATGGAGTCTCATATCTACCATAACAGAGGACAAGAGAAGACTATCAGTGAGAATAATACTAAATTGAGGCTAGTGATTGGAAAACAGTGTTTAGTGGGTGGAAAGAGAAGTCTGTAAGTTTGTGAAGTAAACACAAACAAAAGCAAAGCTCCAGATATGTAGGAAGAGAGCCAAAGGAATCCAATGTTCTATTAATAGCTGTCTATTGATGTTCTTTTAAACTAATAACTGTCAAGGGAATGGAAAATTTCAAAAAAGGAGTATTTAACAATAACAAATATAAATGAACATGGTGGCTCACACTAGTAATCCCAGCACTCTGGGAGGCTGAGGTGAGAGTATTGCTTGAACCCAGAAGTTCAAGACTGCTTAAGCAACATAGTGAGAGCTTGCTTCTACAAAAATACATTAAAAAACAAATAATAAAAATAGCAAATATAGTAGAAATGCCCATTGTATTCAACAATTCAGAAATGTTGCTTAACTATCTAGAATGATTTCAGATTTCAGTAGAGTCACAGTAGTTTTAGCTATTATACTGTGCCATTTCTGTGGGCCAACACTGTACTACATACTTTTACATACTATTTCCTCATAATATGATCCTTATGATGTGCCCATGATACAAATACTATTGCCACTATTTTACTTACCAATGAAAAATCTGAAGGCTTCTAAATCAACCTGGGTATGTATGAGTTCTCTGAGTTTCTTTATCTGTGAAATAGGGCTAATAATACTATTGCATAGGATTGTGGTTGTTAGGATTCATAGTACTACTAATACATAATTTTCCAAAAGTCACAAAGATGTAACTATCAATGTGATAACTATTTACTAAGTGACACAACTGGAATTTGAATCTAGCTATCTGGTGACAGCTAGGGAGGGTCAGGATATGGGTTTTGTGAGGATATAGAAAATGGGAACACATTGCTGTGTGAGAGAGAATGCCTTTCTCAAGAAGATTTGAAAATAAGAGGCGAGGGAATGGTTAACTTTCTCCAGCAGCATTCAGCACCCAGATGAACAAGCAGAAAATGTGGACTCTAGCAACTTCTGCATTAGTATTTGACCATGTTAATGTGATAGGTTAAGGACACAAGGGAGCTAAGGACCAGTAAAAGAGTAGTCCAAATAGTCAACCATGTGTGCACACAGGACAGGGAAATAAGAGAAGCCAAAAAAGAAATAATATAATGGAGGATCGAAGTAGAAAGATCAGTGGAATTCAGAGGAATAAAGATCAGGACAGTATAAGGAAGGAAATGACAGAATGGGTTATAGTCAAGAAATGGAAAATTTTCAGCACCCCCGATCACCTTTATATTCAAGGGAACGTTGCATAATGAGATCATTCCAATTCAAAGGAAAGTCAATTGCCAAAAGAGCAAAGAAGGGACATAAAGCACAAGATTCATTCAAGACTGAGAAGGGGTGAAATGAAAAATAAGCTCACTCAAGGAAAAGACTGAGTATTCCTTATTCTTACTGCTTGGGGTCAGAAGTGATTGGATTTCAAATGTTTTCAAATTTTGGAATATCAACATATACACAGGAAGATATCTTGGGGATAGTACCCAAGTCTAAACACAAAATTCATTTATGTTTCTAGTATATCATATACTCATAGCTTGAAGGTAATTTTATACATATTTAAAAATAATTGTATGCATAACACAAAGTATGTGTTTAGTACTTATGTATGAAATTTTCCACTTGTAGTGTCATGTTGGTTCTCCAAAGATTTTGGAGAATTTAAAATTTCAGATTTCCAAATAAGGGATGCTCAACCTGTATGACATCCTAGAGAAACTAGGACTCTTGACCTAAAAAGACAAAGAAAAAAAGCAATAGTAAAGATGGGGAAAATAAGCTCCAATGGGGATGAAAATGTATTGACTTTGCTCGTCAGTTCACTATAACATAACTTGAACACAGAGTATTTGTTGAAAGGACGACTATATGGCATCAACTCTCCGAGGGCTTAAAATAAGCTGTTATATCCATTGTCTGACAAATTGAAGTGGAAATGAATGCTCCCAAGACAGGCAGTAAAGATCGGAAGGCAGCATCTGGTTTCTCTATACATCCAGCACCCTCAATTTCTGAGAGGAAAACGTTTTAGAAACAATGTTATAATATATGAGCACTATAATTTTCCCACTTTTAAAAATGTCATGCAGGTTTTTTACATAATAAAAATGTGTTGGTGTTTAAGATAATAGGTTAAAGAGTGGGACGCCATTATGCCATGCCCTCCATCCAGCAGCAACAAAGAATCTCCAAAATGTCTTCTCCAGAGTGTCGACAACAACCAAACTAAGACATATGCAAGTCTCTGAATTAGGGAGTTTTTATTATTTAGAAAAAGTGGACACATATGCACTTTCAAAATCATATAATAAATGTCCTGTGCCTAAATAACATAGGTATATGTATATCTCACCCAACAAAGAGAACATTTACTGCAGGCAAGTTTCTCTTTGCCTGGTTGCATGCACAGGGCAGACACGTGGAATAAACACATATTAAATAAAGAAATAAATGATACACCTACTCAATTAATATTCTATTTAATAAAGTGCTATATTTTGAAATTTTACTTAGTTGTACATTCTAAAGAATTTCTTAGAACTTAGAAGTGGTCACTTAAAAACAAACAGATCAAGCACAAAGTGACTTTCAGTACCACACTGCATTACAGACTAAGTAAAAACAAATACTTCGAGTTAGTAGATGGTGAACTCAATACAATAAAGCCAATTTCCAAAATTTAGTCAAGGAATTTTTTATTTAAAAAATTACTGTCTTGGGGTTCTGGTTAGATGGCGATGGCATAGGTGGGCTTGTGAGATTCTCTGAACGTGAGTTCCCAAAAAGACTCTTACTTTTCTTCCCCCATCCTCCAGCCCACCACCAGCCGTGCTGGTTGGAGGCCCAGGGACCTTCGGTCCCATGCAGGGCTGGATATTGTGGCCCCCTGCTACTGCTGTTCCACCATACATGACTCCCACCTGCGTGGGAGTCTGAGGTCTCTGTCCCTTCCCTGGCTGCAGGAGGCCAGCTCTGGGGGGTTCACCGGGACCGAGAAGGGGGCGTGATGAGGCGAGGGAAGGAAGAGTGGTGACCAGAGTTTCTTCAGGCACTCTGGCAATCAAACATACCAGGTTGTGTTTATTTATAGTAAATTATAAATTAATCATTTTGTGGTTATATAATCACAAGATGATTTCATTATTTTATCACAAACACTGTATGTTCTCATGTCTTACAAGATTTATTATAAAGTTAATGATTAATACAACTTGTCCATAAACCCCAAACCGGTTTTCGTGGTTATCACTACCACCACCTGCTGGACTATTAACCTTATGAGTTTAACATCCTATTTTATGAAAATATATAATTTTCTATAAAAAAAAGGGACAATCAGCTACTAAAGCAATAACATGTGGATTTACACAAAGCTTACTTTATCTATTCTAAATATTCCTAGCTTATTTTTATAATTAAGCAATGATAAAAAATCATTATTACTAATTATATCAAACTTTACTAATTATATCTATTTTCATAATCTTCTATTATATAATAGCTACATTTAATTTTCTTATATCACTAGTTTACTTTGTAGCAGATTTTTATTTTCTATGCCTTTAGAATTAAACACTATGGTGGGCTATTACATTTAATTCTTTCCCAGAGAGACAGAGAGTTTTATTTAACATATCTGCCATCTACCCAAGTCCACCTAACCATGTCTGTATCATAAGCTCTGGTGTAAGGTAAAGGAGGATCAAACCACGATGAATCTTGTATGCTGTTTCTACCCCCAGGGGCCCACCAAACTCTACCATTAATATTATATCCCACATGCTGTCCTGCTCTAATAGTAGGTAAGGGTCTAGGGGCTTTATTTTGGGGGGTTCCGGTCTTATGACTAATCTGATGTTTAACTATACCTATGTTATCTGTAACAGTTTTTACCTCAGTTTCTGTTAATTTTTATGCCACAACTTTAATAGAAAATCTCTAAGTGTTTTATTTGCCATACAGTTAAAGGTACATTTTGTTGCAGTGTATGTTACAGTGATTGGTTCTATTGACTATTGGGTCGTCATGACCTCTCCTGTTCTTATTTTTATTTTCTGAGGCATAGCCGATGTTGAAACATTGACTGCTTTATTATTGGCATTGTAGACACTGTACCCTCCAATTCTGGTTACATTATTCTTTTCCAAGGGAGATTGAAACCTATTATTCCTGTAAGGCAGGAGTATAACAATATAATGGGAAAAACCAGACGACCATGAGTAACAGGACAGCTAGGCAGAACTTTCCTCAAGACTTTTCGTAGGGCCTTGCAACACACACGGATCCCCTCTGGGGCTTTGCCTTCCAGGGGGGTGTTTTAATTCGGTTCCCATGCTGAGCCCCAGATTGTCATGGCCTCCACCATCTCCCCTTTTTTATTTTTTAAATTTAAAAGATGGATTTTCCTCTGGGCACGTTTGATAGAAGAGCCTAGACGTCTGATGATGACTGAAAGAAACAGAATCAAAAATAGTACAATTACTCTGATGGCAATGAAATTGTATGTCAAGGACCATAAAGAATGAGAAGAAATGAATGAAGAAACTGAGGATAAAAAGTGTTTTGCAACCTCTCCAGCTGAGACACTTCTCAGATGGGCTTGGGACAATGTTTATATCTGGTTGTGTAATTGTTGAATATTAAGAGCGGTCCCATTGGATTTCCAGATGCCATTTAGGTGTGACTGCACCTGGGACCAAGTAATGTCTATACCATTATAGGGTAAAGGGGTAATATAAATCCATTTATATTGAGCATAGCATGTAGTTGATAATTGAACTTTAATATGTTGAATCTAATTATCAATATATATTAAAGCACTTTTTAAAGCATTTAGTCTATCCATAATGCCTTTATCTATTTGTTCCTAAGTAAATAAAGCCAAGTTAATAATTTTAAATAATTTATTAACATGATCAGCAATATGTACTTATTAAACCAAAGTAATGGTAAATATGGCTATAAATCTTATTTTAACAATTAAAGCAATAATTTATAAAATTAAAGCTATAATAAATCTTTTTGGTCTAAATAAAGCATAAAATATCAAATTCAAAGCATACATCCTTGGGTCAAAATACCATGGCATGGAAAGATTAACAGGAAGTAAAACATATGATTGTTGCATTAAAAGCATAATATGAGTATGTTTAATGGATGCATTAAGACAATTGGTAACATAACATTTTTTACAAAGGACTGAAAAAAGTGATCTATTATAAGTGGCAGAAAAATGTAGTAGGGGGAGCTATAAGAAAAATGAAAGGGGAAGTAACACATGTTTGACTGGAAACCGACCAATCATAAGTTTTACTCTTAATGGAGTTAGATATAGAATAATAAACAGACTTATTAACAAAAGCACAATCAATCCATTTAGGAAACCCATTGCAGGGGTTTATATAATCCCAAGTGTGATCATAATGGCTTGCGCTCTTACATGGTGATAAGGGTAAAGGAGGTTAAAAAGATGGATGTGTTGATAAGTGTGAAGGATTAGGAGACTCTCTTAAGGAAGGAAAGGAAAGAGGCCATAAAGAACGAGCATTAGGTAAAGTCTTATTGCGATTTGGAGAATCCGAAAGTAAAGTTTGACATGCCAGAGAAATGCAACCGGAGCAGGAATAACGCCCATAGGAGAAAAACAAATTGGGAGAGTAGAGGAATGTCCTGTACAATCAAAGGGGGTGGAGACACGAAGAACAATGAATGAGGCTCTTTTTCCCCCCATAAGATCAAAGTTATTTGTAAATACTTTCACTTCCTTAAAATCCCATGTAGCCGGATGTAGCAAAGGGGGGTCAGGGACATTACGGAGTAGCAGGGACAGGAAAACAATATACAAGAAGAAGCCATACCTGAAGGGTTAAAATAGCAAGCATAGCAATAAACAAAGTAGAGGGATTAAGCGGTTTGCCTTGAGAAACCACCAGGCTTTCTGCGGCAGCAGCTCGCGCTTTAATCTCTCCCCACATTGGTGATCGTGCCTAGGAGTGGCCATGGACCTACGATGAGAAGGTTGAGAGAGAGAGAGAGACCTGATAATAAAACAGGAAGGACCGGATCAGGGGTTGTGTAGGTGGTTGAGGCGCAACTTCAATGTTGTTGGCCGAGACATCATCACAATTGGAATCATCATCCGTGATCGCTGTCAGCGGCAGGGGCTGAGGCAGTCACATTGGAGGTGACAGCGGAGGCAGTCGTCTCCTTCGGGGTTGTGGCAGACTTATCGTTCTGGAGTAAAAGTGGGCCATAGGGTCGGATGAGATGATCAGGTATCCAAATGGGTGAGTCAGCGTCCTGTGGAAAAACACAGGCATACCCTCGGCCGGAAGATAAGAGGACATCTGGTCCATACCATTGATCACTCAAAAGGTCTTTCCATTTTACTAAGACAAGTGGAGGTGTATTACTAGAACAATGTCTAATAAAGGCTGTCTGATTAGTAGAGTTGACATTTAGGTGATTTAAAACAAAAAGGGCATGATTAAGTAAATGGTGAGGGGAGGAGTATTTATATGATCCATCTTGTAATTTTAATAGTTGTGTTTTAAGATATTGATTGGATCGTTCCACAATAGCTTGGCCCTGAGGATTGTATGGAATTCCTGTTGAGTGGGCTATATTAAAGGTTACACAAAACTCTCGGAATGCTTTAGAAGTGTAAGCTGGAGCATTGTCTGTTTTTAGGGCTTGAGGCATTCCCAGAGCAGCAAAGCATGCAAATAAATGTTGTTCAACATGTCGAAATGCTTCTCCAGTGCATGCTGTTGCCCATATAGCATGGGAATAAGTGTCTACACAAACATGCACGTAGGATAGTTTCCCAAAGCTGGGGACATGAGTCACATTCATCTGCCGTAAGTCATTAGGGCTCAGTCCCCTAGGGTTCACTCCCATAGGTAATACAGGATGGCGTATGGGACATGCTTCACATTTTCGAACAATTGACCTGGCAATTTCTCTGGGGATTTTAAATTGCAGCCTTCAAGCTGTAGCCTTTTGATGGTGTAAAGCATGGCTGTGCGTTGCTTGTTGTGCAGGAGCAACAATATGCCTTTTCTTTAAGGCATCTGTCGTAGCATTATCTTTATGAATTGGGCTTGGCAGAGAAGAGTGAGTTTGGACATATCTTATAAAAAATAACTTTGTTTTTGAATGAGTTGTTGTAATGTGTGTAGCAGAATAAATATGGCTGAGGAATTGTACGATAGAGGTGCAGTTTTAATATGAGGAAAAAGTGAAACCACATATTTTGAGTCTGTGTAGAAATTAAACTGCTGATCTGGGAGCTGCTGAAAAGCAGCTATAACTGTAGAGAGTTTGACTCTTTGGGCTGATGATTTAGAAGTTTTGAATGTAGTAGCGTTATTATTAATAATCAAGGCAGCCACTCCGCTTGATGAGCCATCAGTAAAGACCAGAGCTGTAGGCACAGGTAGTGGTTGGCTCGAACATCTCTTAGGGAAAATTACAGGATGTTGTTTTAAAAATTGCAAAAGTGGATGTGCCAGTAAATGGTATGTAACTTTTTCTGTAAAACTCATTGAGGCTAACTGTCAATCAATATTTTTCTGTAATAATTTTTTAACCTGTTTAGTAGTATAAGGACAAATAATCTCTGCTACTTTTTGTCTAAAAAGCTCTCTGTTTTTATTTTGACCTTTAGATATTAAATTAGCGATCAGAACAGGATATGAAACTAACACCTTTTTAGCTGTAACAGGCAAATGTAACCATTTTAAAGGTCCCTGTTGTCACAAGCAACCTGTGGGTGTATAAGGTGTAGAAAGACTTATGAGACACCAAGGAAGTTGATAGTCTAGCCTTTTTACCTTTTGTTTTGAAATCTTTTTTTGGATGAGTTTTAAGGCCTCATTTGTTTTATCGGTTAGGCTTTTGGGAGATTTAGGATTGGGATCTCCCCTTAAGATATCAAACAAGGGTTTTAATTTTGTAGTAGTGAGTTTGAAATATGGTCGGACGCAATTAATGTCTCCTAATAGTTTTTGAAAATCATTTAAAGTTTGTAGATGATCAGTTCTTAGTTTTAACTTTTGAGGAGTAACATAATTTTCCTTGATAATTTTACCCAAATAAGTAAAGGGTGGCTCAGTTTGAATTTTGTCTGGAGCTATTTGTAATCCATAATCTTTTAATGACTCAATTAACTCAGCCAATATTTTTATAAGATATTTATGGTCTTTATGAGACAATAGTATATCATCCATGTAATGGATCAAATTCAGGGAAGGATGTCTATTTTTGATTGGTAATACAGCTTGATCAACAAATTTTTGACAAAGCATAGGACTATTTTTTATCCCTTGTGGAAGAACTTTCCATTGATATCTTTGGTAAGGCCTCATCAAGTTTACAGATGGTACGCTAAATGTAAACCTCTGTCTGTCCCTTGGATGCAAGGGGATGGTGAAAAAACAATCTTGTAAGTCAATAATTATGATACTATTTTCTTTAGGAACTGCTATTGGGGAGGGGAGTCCTGGCTGTAAGACTCCCATAGTCTCTATTGTCTCATTAATTTTTCTCAAATTATGTAGTATTTTCCATTTTTCTGACTTTTTAATTATAAATATTGGTGAATTTTATGGACTTACTGAGGGCTCAATGTGTGCCTTAGACAATTGATCTTGCACTAATTCATTGACAGCCAATAACTTTTTATGATTAAGGGGCCACTGCTCCACCCACACTGGATCATCAGATTTTCAAGCCATAGGGTCAACTGTCAGTTTAGTGGCCCCTAAGATAAATCCTGACTTTCTAATCCCTTTCTGTCTTATTAGGCTTGGAAGTAACAGGATTAACTTTCTCTTGTAGATTTTTTAAAGCCTTTATCAGGGTGAAACCCCATTTGAACCATCTGAGTGGAGGCAAAGGAGCTAGGGCTTATTAAAAGGACCCCCATTTGTTCTAACACATCCCTGCCCCATAATGTAAGTGGCAAGGAAGGCACCACATAAGGTTGAAAAGTTTTCTGATGTTTTTCATCTGACCATGTTAGCATCTGGGAGCTCTTAGTTATATTAGAGGTTTGTCTCAATCCTACAAGATGGGAGGGAGTATGTTGTGTGGACCAATTAGAGGGCCAATCTTTTCCTGAGATACAGGAGACATCAGCCCCAGTATCCAAAAGTTCTTTAATTTTTTTTTTGTATTGTCAGAAGTTTTGTTGGCCTTTTATTCTTTATTTCCTCTATCCAGAAAGCCATATCACTAGAACCAAAGCCTCTATTTCCCCTACCTTCCATAGTAATAGAGTCTCCTAGAGGAAAAAAGGGCAGTAATAACAACTGAGCAATGTGTTGTCCGGCGTGGATAATCACTGTCTTTGTTGGAGGCTGAAAAAGAATATTGATTTCCCAGTATAGTCAGAGTCAATAACCCCGGGAATTACTTGGATCCCTTGAAGAGAAGTGGAACTCCTCCCTATTACTAGTCCCATAGTATCGTTTGGAAGGGGGCCATATATTCCTGTAGGTAGATGAGTAACAGCTGAATCAGTAGTTAATATTGTTGAGGTGGAGGAACTGAGGTCTAGTCTTGTGCTATCTGGGGTTGCTAGCTTGAGCTGTTGGATGCCATCAGAAAGAGGTTTTGGGTCGGCTGGCATGTCCCTATTATTTGAGGGGCCTGGGACAGGCCCCTGGTCTAGTTTTCCTGTGGGGGAGGAGCCGTAGATTGAACCTGAAGAGCCAACGGGGTTCCATTTTTATGGAACTTGGAAGACAGTCTTTGGTCCAGTGAAATCCTTTTTTACATCTGTTACAAGGAGTGGAGGGAGCTCTAACATTACTAGCTGTCACAGGCTTTGGAGCAGCATTTTTAAGATACTGACTATTGAAATAACCTGGCTGACCACATGTATAACAAGTCACACTAGTATTATTGTTTTTTTTTATTGTTTTGATTTTGTAGAAACTGAGAAGTGGTTTGACCTTGAAGTGTTGCTGCTATAGCAACAACTTGCATATAGGAAGGAGTGACTTTTGCACAAGTCTTTACAAAGTCAGAAACATCTCCTGACTTCTTAATTGATTTTATCAACGCTTGGCAAGTGGGAGAGGTATTCTCAAAAGCCAACTGTTTAACAATCAAATCTGCTGTTGGTTTGCTTAGCACCATTTTATCGACTGCCTCCACAAATCTGGCTATAAAATCTTTATATGGCTCATCAGATTTTTGTTTTACATTTACTAGACGTGGAACCTTTTGATCTGGGGGAAGCAGTCTTTTTCATGTTCCTATGGCCATAGCTGAAACAGCGTTCAGCACATCCTTAGATAGTCTTAATTGATCTTGATCTGCGACCCCTACATAAGCGCCTTCCCCCATCAACATATCCTTGGTAACCAGATTTTGTCTTCTTCTTCTCTTTTCATTTCTAACTAACTCTTTTTTGGTTAATTTTTTATATTTCATTTTTTACAAGTAAAAACTCCCTCCTGGCAAGCAAGTTTTTGCCACTTGGAACTAATCATAGGGGGTCATCCATCGACCAGCCAGCCCTTTTACCGGAGTCATAGTATAAGGGGAAGTAGGACCGTAATCATGGACTGTGCTTTTTAGCTCTTTCAAAAGTTTATAAGGCAGTGTCTCCCAAGTTGGGTGTGGGAAGCTTTCATCATGTTATAAAAAACATGTATTATGCAATAAACAACATGGCCGCTGGCTGGTAGAATAACCTGTCAGAAACAACCACGTAGCCGCAGTACGTTGGCTGCCAGGCAGCATATATAGGCAAACAACTGCACCAGAGGAGAGAGCCATTTTGTCTTTGTAAAGAGCACATTAAGACCTGGAGTAAACTTGTCTGCAGAAGAACGGTGTCGGTGTCGTCTTTCTTCGGCTTGCGACAACTGGTGGCCCGTACGGGGAACCTTTTCTCCTTTTGTGCCATACGGCGTTCAGAACTGCGACAACCAGGGCGGTCGACCGGTAAGTGAAGTCACAAGGTCCTCGGTAAAGAGGCGATTAAAAAGGTCCTCGGTAAAGAGGCGATTAAAAAGGTCCTCGGTAAAGAGGCGATTAAAAAGGTCCTCGGTAAAGAGGCGATTAAAAAGGTCCTCGGTAAAGAGGCGATTTGCACAGGTCCTCGGTAAAGACTCGATTAAAAAAGTCCTCAGTAAGGAGGCGATTTGTTTTAAGGTCCTCGGTAGCGAGGCGATTTGTTACAGTCTCTGGCATAGGAATTTCTCTGCCATGGGCACTACTTCCTCTCACCCACTTTTTCAAGCTTTAAAGTCCCTCTTGAAAACGAAAGGTTTGAAACTAAGGGACAAGACCTTGACAGACTTTATTCAGCAGATAGATGAGATTTCACCATGGTTTGCCGTGTCTGGCAATCTCACCATAGGTAGCTGGGACAAAGTTGGACGGGACGTTGATCGTGCCCGAGAGAGAGGGGATTTGGTTGGAGGAGTACAGCCTCTCTGGAGGCTGGTCCGGGCCTGTCTGGAGGATCAGAAATGCAATCAAACCGTGGAGCAGGGACAGGTGGCTTTGGATTCGATAAAAGAGGAATGTTCCGACTGTTCCGCCTCACAGGCTCCTGACTCTGAGTCAGAGGAGGAACTGGAACAGATAATGACGCAGGCAGAAAAACTGACCTTGGGTGATTGCGGCTGCCATCTTGCGGAGAGTAAAGGCCAACCCCCTCCGGGTCTTGGGGCCCTTCCTCCATATGCCCCTTCAGCGCCGCCTGGTGGCAGCGGTGGAACAACATTTAATGACACAGTCTGGTTAGCAGTCCACGATTCTGGCATATCCCAAACCTTCCCGGTCTTTGTGAATGGGCAGGGGCAGAGGTATCATGAGCCCTTGGACTTTAAAACGGTAAAAAATCTCGCCGAAGCTGTACGCACGTACGGCCTTGGAGCTGCTTTCTCATTAGCCATTTTGGAGTCCCTGGATAGGACAGCCATGACCCCTTCAGATTGGCAGCGACTAGTAAAGGCATGCATGAACCCTGGGCAATACTTAGACTGGAAGGCTTACTATATTGAAGTAGCTAATGAGCAGGCTGCTAGAAATGCTACTGCTGGCCAACCTGCCTGGGATGCGGACATGCTGTTGGGACAAGGCCGTTTCAATGGTCAACAGACAGGATATCCATCCCCCGTTTATGATCAGATTAATAAAATAGCTATGAGGGCATGGAAATCCCTCCCTAACAGGGGAGAAGTGACAGGAAACCTGACCAAAATTACACAAGGTTCCACGGAACCTTTCTCTGATTTTGTTCATTACCAATCAATCACTGAATTTGCACCTTAAATACGTTGGCACATTCTACTGCAGTCACATTAAGTACACAATCTAATGTGAATAATCACTTGCGGGGCGGTATCATGATCTTGAATCAACGTATGGATTTACTCCAGGAGCAAATAGACATCATGATACAAATAGCGCGCTTGGGGTGTGAGGTTCATACACCAGCCCTATGTATTACTAGCATCCCATATCACAACTATACAGCTGCTGCTAATTTGTCTTAAGAGCTTTCTAAGTATCTTGTAGGTAATTGGACTCAAGAATTTGACAATCTGACGGAAACGCTGCGGCGCGAGATTATTACAGTGATTTCTACCAGAGTGGATCCTGTCGTGGCACAAACTCTAGCGTCCTGGATTGCGCGAGCCGCCCATCATTTGAAGGAGTGGGCGGGCATGGGATGTTTTGGCATTCCCCTCATTGGATTGGCAGTTGTTTGCCTATAGTGTTTGTGCACTTTACGCCGTAGGCGAAACACTGATATGGCCCTGCTCGAGCAGGCAATTTTGGCCTTGGAGGAAGGGCATTCTCCCCATGTCTGGCTTGCAGCCGTGAAGAATCAACAGTGACAGGATGCCAGCCGTTGACTGCACTTGGAGCCCCGATGGGTAAACTCCATGGAGGTTATCCCCAGCTTCATACGGGTTGATGCCGCAACCACCCGTCCCCTGCAAAAGGCATCGGGCCGGTGCACAGTTGCTGGGTTGTACTTCGGCGATCCAGGGACTGGGGTACATAGCCCAAGGAAAAAACGGGGGCCGTGGGCTCTAGCCTCTCCTGCCATATAAACAAAAAGGGGGAGATGTGGGAAGCTTTCATCATGTTATAAAAAACATGTATTATGCAATAAACAACATGGCCACTGGCTGGTAGAATAACCTATCAGAAACAACCACGTAGCCGCAGTACGTTGGCTGCCAGGCAGCATATATAGGCAAACAACTGCGCCATAGGAGAGAGCCATTTTGTCTTTATAAAGAGCACATTAAGACCTGGAGTAAACTTGTCTGCAGAAGAACGATGTAGTAACCTGGGATTAAAGCAGCTTGCAGAAGAATTGTGTGAGAGTCGTTATTGAAAGCGACAGTTGGGTCATTGCATTCATATGAGATTGGAAAGCAGTGTAACAATTCCCCTTGTTCATGGGCCTGCTGAATGGCCCCTTGAAAGCTGACTGCATAAATGTGAGGTCTCTTAATTTTACAAACCTTAACAGCAGGTGGGGAAGAGGGAACAGACATGAAGTTTTTGGCCCCTGGTGGCCAATCTGGGTTATTATATTTTGCTGCCTCATTTTTTAATTTAGCCTCATCCTCTGATAACAATTGTTCATGGTCTCTGTCATCATCCTGAGTTTTATTATTTTGATTTTGATAACCTCCCCTTTATCCTCACTACTATCTGATGTGTCTGTATCCTCCGCAGGTTGTGATAGAGGGAAAATCCTTGACGAAGTCCTAGAAGATGGTCTTGCTTTTAATAGCGGTGTGGCTTCCCGAGGAGGAGGTCTAGAAAAGGTGCCATAGGATGGCTGTTTTTAGTGCCTGTCTTAACACATTCCATATAGAATAAGCATCTGTGGACATTTTTCCCCCCATTTCTTTGATACCAATCTTTTTTCCAGGTATCTTTTGCTCTCTGTTTTGATTTCATCGTTGACCCAGGAGTTGTTTAGCATCATGCTGTCTAGTGTCCATGTCTTTGTGGGTTTTGGGGGGAACTTGTTGGTGTCAATGTTTATTTTTAGAAGGTGCATGGTAGAATTTTGGTTTTTTAAAATTTGCTTATGCTTGATTTATGGCCAATTATGTGGTCGTTCTTAGAATACATTCCATGTGGTGATGAGTAGAATGTGTATTCTCTGGTCTTTGGATGGAGTGTTCTGTAGGTATCAATTAAGTCCATTTGGTCCAAAGTCGCATTGAAGTTCCGGATCTCCTTGCTGATTTTTTGGCCTGATGATCTGTCTAGGGTTGTGGGAGGGGTATTAAAGTCCCCCGTTATGATGGTGTTAGAGTCAATATCTTTCTTTAGTTTTCTTAGAAGTTGCTTTATGAAAGTTGGCGCACCTATGTTGGCAGCATATATGTTTAGGATAGATATTTCTTGTTGATGGATTGAACCTTTCATCATTATGTATTGACCTTCTGTATCTTTTGTGATTTTTAATTGCTTGAAGATTATTTTGTCTGATATTAAGATTGCTACTCCTCATTCCTTTTGTATTCTGATCACCTGAAAGTTTGTTTCCCATTTTCTTACTTTGAGTCTGTGGGTGTCCTTTCAAGGGAGGTGAGTCTTTTGAAGGCGATAGATTGTTGCCTGATGATATTTTATCCATTTTACCATTCTATGTCTTTTCAGTGGTGCATTTAGGCCATTCACATTTAGGCTAATAATTGAAATGCAAGAGTTGATGCCTGTCATAAGGTTCTTAGAGAATTGTTGTTCCTGTTTGTTTGTTGTCTTTCTTTGGGTTTTGGAGTTGGTTCATTTGTGATTTTAATCTTTTGCCTGTCCTCTTGTGAAGAATGTTGTTCTTTTTTCGTTTTCTTCTGTGTTCAGTACTTTATTAAGTGTTTCTTGTATAGGTGGTGTGGTGGCAGCATAGGTTTTTAGGGTTTGGATATCTGAGAAAGATTTCAATTCTCCCTCACTAATGAAGCTTAGTTTGGTTGGGTAGGTTATTCTTGGTTGAAATTGTTTATCTTATAGAACTTTGAAAATAGGGCTTCAGCCTCTCCTAACCTGATGGGTTTCTGTGGATAAATCTTCTGCTCTTCTAATTGGTCTTCCCTGGTAGGTAGTCTGGCCTTTTTCTCTTGCTGCCTTTAGGATTTCTTCTTTTATAGCTACTTAGTTTAGGCGAATTATTATGTGTCTGGGAGTTGGTCTTCTCATTTGTTGTCTTGCAGGGTTTCTCTGAATTTCTTGTGCTTGAATTTTTGCATCAGTGATGAGATGAGGGAAGTTTTCTTGGATGATTCCATGGAATGTTTGTTCCAATGTGACCTCTAACTCTCTTTCTGCCTCAGGAAGGCCAATAACTCTTAGATTTGGTCTCTTGAAGCAATCATTCATCTCCTGAAAATTTTGTTCTGATTTTCTATGTTTTTGATAGATTGGCTTAGTTCTGGATTTTGGTCTTCAAGTTTCTGAGATTCTATCTTCTGCTTGGATAATTCTGCTTTCCATGCTAATTAGTTTGTTATTTATTTCCATCATAGTATTCTTTACTGCTGTTATTTCTGTCATCAGTTCCTTCCTATTATCCTCTTGTGTCTCCTCCATTTTTTAAATCTCTCTATTAACGCCTTGATGTCTGGGTTTGTTGCTTGTGACTAGTCATTCTGGGGGCTCTTCATGGTTTGTGTACGGGGAAGTCTGTTTTCTCAGTGTCTGGCCTCCTAGGGGTCTGTGTGGGCCCTGTGTTCTTCTTTTGGGTTTTCTTTATTTTTGTGGATTTTCCCTCCCTACTTTTCGCTTCCCTCCACTTCCCCATCTTCTTTAATTCTGTTATTCAGAGGTGGAGGTGTTTCTTTTACTTTTGTTTGTTCAATCTCCTATTCTTCCTAATATATTTCCTCTTGCTTTGTTCAGTTCTGGAGTTGGACTATGGGTTGAGGGCAGACCTTTTTGTAGTTTTGGGATTTAATTAAGCGGGGAGCTGTGATTCACAATGTCTCTGCAGATTCAAGTGTTCACCAACAGCTGTATGGCTAGTCTGAAACCCACTTTTCACTGCCTTGGAGTCTTTCCATAAAGTGGGGTTGTAGGTTTACTCCCTTGGTTCCCCAGCAGGTGGTGATATCACATGCTACAGTGCAGAGGGGAGCGTGTCTACTATGGATCACAACTTGCCATGGCAACTTCACTGGGAGAGTTCCCCAGGCCTCTCTCTGATCTAGGGGCATGGCATGGCAGCGGGGAGCTCAGAAGAACCTGCTTGTGGGTTTCACAGTTTTTTGAAGTTGTGGGTGGCTTCAGGTATGAGCTGGGAATGACTGCAGAGGCCACCCAGTCCCTCCACGGCGACTGCAGGAGCCACCCGGTACCATCCCAGCAACTGCAGGAGCCACCCAATCCCACCAAGGCGACTGCAGGAGCTGCCCGGTCCATCGTGATATCCGAGTAGTGATGGCGAGTGATAGTGGTGGCTGAACTATCTGTGAAGAGCAGGCTGTGAAAATGGGGTCTGCAGTCCCTGGGAGAGAGCTAGGGTCTTTATGGGTGTTCTCTTTTGCAGAGGGTTTCACAGACACTGCTGGCCTGTTACCATCTTCCTGGAAGTCCTGTTTATTTTAATTTTTAAAAGAACGTGGGGTACAGTTCAGAGTTAGATATATAAACATTGATTATGCAGGGTCCCTGGATGATGAGGTATGGCCCTCACTTCCTTAGCAGTATCCCTCCACTGCCAATCTCATCTCTCCCCTAAAGAGATTTCCACGACTACCAATCACTTTCTTACAGCACTATCAGTGATCAAGTTCAGCTCATGAGTGAGAACATATGGAACTCTCTTGTTTGTTTCTGTAATAAATCACTGAAAACGACCTACCTCATATCCATTAAACGTTCTGCAAAATCCTTATATCTGTCCATTTTTATGGCTGCATAATATTCCACTATGTATATACCAAATTTATTTTATCCATTCCAGCTTTGATGGGCAACATGTTTGGTACCATGTTGTTTGCAATTGTGTTTAGAGCTGCAAAAAACATATTTGTGCAGGTATCTTTTCGGTAAAATGATTTGAGTTCCTCCAGGTATATTCTCTACAGGAGAATTACTGATTCACATGGTAGGTCAATATCTTGTTCCTTTAGAAAACATCACACTCTTTTCCAAGGATGTTGCTCTAATTTTCAGTCCACATGCAGTGTAGAAGCATTTAATTTTTACCAAATCCTTACCAGCCTCTGTTACTGTTTGTTTTATTAGTGATGACCAGTGTTTCAGGGGGTATGTGGTACTTCAAATTGGTATCATTTGCATTTCTTTGATGGTGAGTGAGGCTAAGCAATTTTCATGTGTTTGCTGTCTGCCCCTATCTCTTCTTATGAAAAGTGTCCAGTCACGTATTTGGCATACTTTTCATAGCGAATGTTTGTTTGCTCTTTCTGAGTGTTTGAATTAATTGTAGATCCTAGATTTTATACCTTTTTACAGATATATAGGTGGAGAATCGTTTTTTCCCATTCTGTCGGATGTATCCCTGCAGTTCTGATTCTGATGTATTTTTATGTTTGCAGAGGTATATTATTGATGAGATCCCACTTGTGTAATTACTTTTTAAAGGCATGGGTATTTAGGGTTCTGAAAAGGAATTATTATCGGGCTCCAGTTTCCCTAATGGTGTCCCCTGCGATTTCTGAGATTATTATAATTTGGAGTTTTACGTGTAGGTCTTTGATCCGTTTATAGTTAATGTGTATGGTGATTGATAGCGGTCCTGTTTCAATCGGGTACATGTTGTCAGCCTTTTCCCAGCACCATTTACTGAATATGTTCTCCATTAACCAGTGGGTCTTCAAGGTCTTTGCAAAGATGTGTTGGCTGAGAATTTGATGATATCATTCTCTGTCCTGATCCATTGGCCTATGGGCCTATTCTTGTATCATTACCAGGCTGTGTTGATTATTGTAAACATATAGTAAAGTTTGAAGTCTAGAACAGTGATAACTGCTGCTTTGTTTCTTTTGATAAGATTCTTTTGAATATTACTGGTTGTTTATGGTTTCATTTGAATTTTGTGTGTGTGTTTGTGTGTGTGTTGGTGTCTCACTCTGCTGCCCAAACTGGAGTGCAGGGGTTGCTCCCAGCCACTGCAACCTCCACCTGCTGGCCTTCAGTGATCCTTCTCCCTCAGCCTTCCACGTAGCCAGAATGACAGGCATGTGCTACCACGCCCAGACGATTTTTGATTTATTGTAGAGATGAGTTCTCGCTGCACAGATGGGTCTAGAACCCGCGTACTCAGGCAATCCACTCACCTCAGGATCCCAAATGCGTGGGATTTCAGGCTGTGCAACCGAGACCAACTCCTATCAATTCTTTGTTGTAATTTCCAGGTCTGAGAAGAATGATGTTAACTTAATGGTTATTTCATTGAATTGTAGATTGACCAAAAGGCTAATTTTTACATTAAAGAGGTAAGAAAAGTCACGGACAAAAGAATATCAAATTGTCATTAATGACATCAGCCTCAGAACTTTGACAACATAATGAAAGGATCCTTGACTACTGAGCATTCCTTAGGCTTCAAGCACCTGTGTACAGTGCTCTGCCAAATGGGGTAGACATGGTGGTTTCTTTCCCAAGAACTAAATGGAACCATGTGTTCATACTTATCCAATAATTTCTCTAGGGATAAGTGATCATTCAAGAATCCTCAAAATGAGGTAGTCTTTTTTTAAAAAAAAGCATTGTTAATTGAGAGGACCAACAATCTCCCAAAGTGGGAGGGGATTTGAGGGGGTTGCCCAAGAGGTTGGCTTTTATTAATATGGTCACGGAGTCCAGTTGAGGCTTGCTTCTAGCACAACTAAATAATATTTTAGCACTTTCTTTAGTTTAGAAATTTTTGGATGTTTTTAGTATTGTGTAACAGACTTTGAACAGTTTTTCCTACAGGATTTGAACATTATTTAGCTTTTGCTAAAATCATAATTAATTTTCCGGAATTTTCACTTATCTAAATTTTTATACTAAGGCAGAGCACAAATACTTACTACATTGTAAATCTCCATCTTGTTTTGGTCTATATATATTGGGCCCCAAATTCTTTTTTTTTTCTGTGTGCCTCATAGTAAATACTTGGTGTCTAAAAGTATCAGATTAATCAGATACTTTGTTGCAGCGAACATTATTATGTCTTAGAGAAAATACTAGGGGATTCAAAGGAAATACTCATTTAAAAATATAAATTGGGTTAAAATATGAAGAGTATGTGATTTTATATTTCCTTCAATTATATAAGGGAAACTTTTCTATAAGGATTGCACATCAGTAATATTAATCAAAATTAACAAGCAGAAAATACAGAGTGCACCAAGAAAATGTACACAAATTTTCAGAATGGAAAGAGCTGTATTAAATTATGATACTGTTTTCTTTTTTACAATTTGTAAGATTTATTATGCGTTCTAACTTCTGAATAGCATTTAGGTACACTCATTCTCAATGTTCAGTATTCTAAGAATGATATAGATCTGGAATCTCAACAAGTTTCAATTTAGAAAGAATGAAACATTCAGAATTTATGTGAGAAGTACTGTAGTTATCAATTTTGAAGGCAGAATTGCACCATGTATCCAACGTATTATATGAAAAGAAGTTAACATTTGAGTATTCTACATTTCTTAAAAAATCAATCCCTGCATGATGAACATTTC
Organism: Cephalopachus bancanus; assembly: GCA_027257055.1. Lineage (NCBI taxonomy): Eukaryota > Metazoa > Chordata > Mammalia > Primates > Tarsiidae > Cephalopachus > Cephalopachus bancanus. Next base: position 51,675 of record JAPVLO010001573.1, on the reverse strand, counting down.
TAGGCTTAACCCTGTATTGTAACCACTTTTAAAGTAAAAAAAAGATAAAAAATAGAATAAAAAAATAGTCAGTTGCATGTTTTACAGCTATCATTTATTTATTTAAAAATTAATTTAAATTTTTAAAATGTGGGGTACAATTCAGATTTAGATATACATACATTGATTATGCAGGGTCCCTGGTTGATTCAGTATGCCCCTTCCTTCCTTAGCAGTATCTCTCCACTGCCAGTCTCAGCCCTCTCCATAAAATGTTTTCCACTACTGCGAATCACTTTCTTACAGCACTATAAGTGATCAAGTTCAGGTCATGAGTGAGAACATACGGAACTCTGTTCTTTGTTTCTGTTATAAATCACTGAAAATGACCTACCACATATCCATGAAACGTTCTGCAAAAACTTTTCTCTTTCCTCTTTTATGGCTGCATAATATTCCACTGTGTATATACCAACATTATATTTATCCATTCCAGCTCTGATGGGCAACATGGTTGGTACCATGTTTTATATGCAATTGTGATTAGAGCTGAAGAAAACTGGTGCAGGTATCTTTTGGCAAAATGATTTGAGTTCCTCCAGCTATATTCTCTACAGGGGAATTACTGAGTCACATGGTAGGTCAAGACTTGTCCCTTTACAAACCACCACACTGTTTTCCAAAGATATTGCTCTACTTTTCAGTCCACATGCAGTGTAGAAGAATGTATTTTTTCCCAAATCCTTACCTGCATCTGTTATTGTTTGTTTTATTAATGATGGGCAGTCTTACAGGGGTATGTGATATTTCAGAGTCGTTTCATTTGCATTTTTTTGATGATGAATGTGGCTGAGCACTTTTCATGTGTCTCTTGCTGCCTGTAACTCTTCTTATAAAAGTGTCCAATCACGTTGTTTGCACACTTTTCAAAGCGAATGTTTCTCTGATTTTTCTGAGTGTTTGAGTTATTTGTAGATCCTAGATGTTATGCCTGTTTACAGATATATAGGTGGGAGAATCGTTTCTCCCATTCTGTCGTCTGTATCCCTGCTCTTCTGATGGTTTCTTTTGTTTTGCAGAAGTATATTAATTTGATGAGATCCCACTTTTCTAACATACTTTTTAAGTGTTTAATTTTTAGTGTTCTGAAGAAGAATTATATTCAGGTTCCAGTTTCCCTAATGGTGTCTCCTGCGATTTCTAAGATTATTGTAATTTGGTGTTTTATGTTTATTTCTTTGATTCATTTAGAATTAATGTGTATGGTGATAGATAGCGGTCCTGTTTCAATCTGGTGCATGTTGTCAGCCTTTTCCCTGAACCATTTACTGAATATGTTCTGCATTAAACAGTGGATCTTCGAGGTTTTGCAAAGATGAGTTGGCTGAGAATTTGATGATTTCATTCTCTGTCCTGATCCATTGGCCTATGGACCTACTCTTGTTCCAATACCAGGCTGCTTTGATTACTGTAAACATATAGTAAATTTTAAAGTCTACAACAGTGATAACTCCTGCTTTGTTTCTTTTGATAAGATTCTTTTGATTATTCTTGATTGTTTATGGTTTCATATGAATTCTTCTTTTTTTTTTTTTTTGAGTTGGAGTCTCACTTGTTCGCCCTGACTGGAGTGCATTGGCTGCTTGTCAGAGTAATCCAATACTTTGTGGCAGAGTGCAGCATTATGTCTTATGTAGACAAAATACTAGGAGATTCAATGGAAATACTCTTTTAAAAATACGAATTAGGATAAAATATGAAGGGAATATGATTTTATATTTCCCTCAAATATGTAAGGGAAACTTTTCCCTAAGGATTGCACATTTGTAACATTTAATCAAAATTAACACTGCAACCTTGACCTTCTGGGCTCTGGTGATCTTTCCGCCTCAGCATTCCAAGTAGCCTGAATGACAGGCATGCGCTACCATGCCCGGCTGGTTTTTTTATTTATTTTAGAGAGGAAGTCTCGCTGCCCAGGCGGGTCTTGAACCAGCGGGCTCAGTGAATCCACTCACCTCAGCCTCCCAAAGGCGCGGGATTACAGGCTGTGACACCGAGGCCGGCTCATATGAATTCTTCATTGTAATTTCCATGTCTGAGAAGAATGATGTAAACTTAATGGTTATTACATTGAATCTGTAGATTGCCTAAAAGGCTAATTTTTACATTAAAGAGGTAAGCAAAGTCAGGGAAACAAGCATGTGAAATTGTCATTAATGACATCACCTCAGAACTTCGACATCATAATGGGAGGGACCTTGACTACTAAGCAATCCTTAGGCTTCAAGCGCTTGTGTACAGTTCTCTGCCAAATGCGGTAGACATAGTGGATTTTATTACCAAGAAGTGAATAAAACCATGTTTTCACACCTATCCAAGAACTTCTCTAGGGATAAGTGACCATTCAAGGATCCACTAAACGAGGTAGTATTTTATTTTTGTAAAGCAGTATTTATTGAGAGGACAGAGAAACTCCCATACTGGGAAGGGACCAGAAGTCATGCCCACGATGTAGTGTTTTATTATTAGGGTCAACGATCCTGTTGGAGCTTGGTTATAGCACAACCACATACTATTTTAACACTTTCTTTAGTTTAGAAACTTTTGGATGTTTTTAGTATTATGTAAGAGCCTTTGAGCTGTTTTTCTAAAAGGATTTGAACATCGTTTTAGTTAAGATCATCGTCAATTTTTCTGAATAGTCAATTATCTACATTTTTATACAAATGAGTAGCCCAAATACTTACTATTTTGTAAATCTCCATGTTATTTTGGTTAATGTATATTGGGCCCAAAGTTCTCTTTTTTTTGTCTGCCTGATTTTAAATGCTTGGTGACTAAAAGTGTCAGAGTAATCCAATACTTTGTGGCAGAGTGCAGCATTATGTCTTATTAGACAAAAATACTAGGAGATTCAATGGAAATACTCTTTTAAAAATACGAATTAGGATAAAATATGAAGGGAATATGATTTTATATTTCCCTCAAATATGTAAGGGAAACTTTTCCCTAAGGATTGTACATTTGTAACATTTAATCAAAATTAACAGGCAGAAAATACAGAGTCCACCAAGAAAATGTACACAAATTATAAGAATGGAAAGACCTGTATTAAATTGCGATACTGTTTTATTTTCTAAAATTTTTGAGTTATTATGCATTCTGCCTTCTGAATAGCTCTTAGGTACACTGAATCTAAAGTTTTAGTTATCTAGGATGGGTATAGATCTGAAAACTCAAAAAGTTGCTATTTAGGCAGAATAAAGCATTCAGAATTTCTGTTGGAAACACTGTATTTGTAATTTTGAAGGGAGAATATACCATGTATTCTAATGTATTAATAGAAAAACGTGTTATCATTGCAATATTATACACTTCTTAAAAAAATCAATAACTACATAATGAACATTTTTAGTCCCAACCCTGAATTGTAACCATTTTAAAGTAAAAAAAGAATTAAAGATAGAATAAACAAATAAGTCAGTAGCATGTTTTACTGCTTAGATTTATTTATATATTTATTTATTTATTTTTATTTTTATTTTTTAAAAAGTTTGGAGTACAATTCAGAGTTAGATATACAATCATTGATTATACAGGGTCCCTGGTTGATGAGGTATTCCCCTCGCTTCCTTAGCAGTATCCCTCCATTGCCATTCTCACCCCTCCCTGTAAACAGTTTTCCACTACTGCCTATCACTTTCTTACAGTACTATAAGTGATCAAGTTCAGCTCATGAGTGAGAATTTATGGAACTCTGCTCTTTGTTTCTGTGATAAATCACTGAAAATGTCCTACCACATATCGATAAAACGTTCTGCAAAATCCTTCTATCTATCCTTTTTTATGGCTGCATAATACTCCACTTTGTATATACCACATTTACTTTATCCATTCCAGCTTTGATGGGCAACATGGTACCATGGTTTTGCAGTTGTTATTAAAGCTGCAAAAAACATACTGTTGCAGGTGTCTGTTTGGTAAAATGATCTGACTTTCTCCAGGTAAGTCTCTATGGCAGAATTACTGAGTCACATGGCATGTTAATATCTTGTCCCTTTACAAACCACCCACATGATTTTCCTAAGATGATGCTCTACTTTTCAGTCCACATGCAGTGTACAAGCATGTATATTTTCCCAAATCCTTACCTGCATCTGTTATTGTTTGTTTTATTAATGATGCCAGTCTTACAGGGAGTGTATGGTAATTCAAAATGGTCTCATTTGTATTTTTTTGATGATAAGGGAGGCTAAGCAATTTTCATGTGTGTGCTGGCTGCCCTTGTCTCTTCTTATGAAAAGTGCCCAATCACGAATTTTGCACACTTTTCAAAGGGAATGTTTTTCTGACTTTTCTGAGTGTTTGAATTTCTTGTAGATCCTATAATGCCTCTTTATAGTATATAGTTTAAGAATCGTTTTTCCCATTCTGTAGGCTGTTTCCCTGGTCTTCTGATTTTTTTGTTTTGTTTGCAGACGTATGTTAATTTGATGAGATTCTGCATGTCTAACTTACTTCTTATGGCATGGGTATTTAGGTTTCTGAAGAGGAATTAATTTCCAGTTCCAGTTTTCATAATTGTGTCTCCTGTGTTTTCTAAGATTATTTTAATTTTTTTTTTAAGTTTAGGTCATTGATCCATTTATAGTTACTGTGTGTTGATAGTTAGTTGTTCCATGTGTTAAGCCTTATCCCTGCACCATTTTCAGATAATGTTCTCCATTACCCATTAGGTCTTGGAGGTTTTTTCAAAGATGAGTTGTTTGATAATTTGAGGATTTCATTATCTCTCCTGATCCATTGGCCTATGGACCTATTCTAATACCAATACCAGGCTGTGTTGATTACTGTAAACATTTAGTAAAGTTTGAAGTCTGGAACTGCGAGCCCTACTGCTTTGTTTCTTTTTATAAGATTCTTTTTGCTATTCATGATTGTTTATGATTTCACATGAATTCTTTATTATAATTTCCAGGTCTGAGAAGAATGATGTCAACTTAACGGTAATGTCATTAAAACTTTAGATTGATTAAAATGCTAATTTTTACATTAAAACAAGTAAGTAAAGTCAGGGAAACTAGCATGTCAAATTATCAGTCATGACATCACCCTCAGAACTTTGACATCATAATAGGATGGACCTTGTCTACTGAGCAATCCTTAGGCTTCAAGCACTTATGTACAGTGCTCTGCCAAATGTGGTAGACATGGTGTATTTCATTCCCAAGAAGTGAAGAGAACCATGTGTCCACACATGTCCAAAAATTTCTCGTGGGATAAGTGACCATTCAAGAGTCCTCTAAACAAGGTAGTCTTTTTTTTTTTAAAGCAGTGTTTAATGAGAGGACCCAGAAACTCCCAAACTGGGAGAGGACCTGAGGTGGTTGCACAAGAGTTGGTCTTTTATTATTATGGCATCCTGTGGAGGCTTTGTTGTAGCACATCCAAATAATATTTAACACTTTCTTTGGTTTAGAAACTTTTGAATGCTTTTAGTATTGTGTAACAAGTTTTGAACCATTTTTCGTACAGGATTTGAACATTGCTATTGCTAAGATCATAATTAATTTTCCAAAATTTTCAATTATCTAAATTTTTATGCTAATGTAGAGCCCAAAATACTTACTGTTCTGTAAATCTCCATCTTATTTTGGTTTATATATATTCGGCTCCAAATTCTTTTTTTTCTTTGTGACTCATTGTAAATGCTTGGTGATGAAAAGTATCAGATTAATCAGATACTTTGTTGCAGAGAAGAGCATCATGTCTTAGGTAGAGAAAATATTAGGGGATTCAATGGAAATACTCTTCAAAAATAAAAAATTGGGTTAAAATATAAAGGGAATGTGATTTTATATTTCCATCAAATATATAAGCGAAACTTTTCTCTAAGAATTGCACATCTGTAACATTTAATCCAAATTAACAAGCAGAAAATACAGAGTGCAACAAGAAAATGTACACAAATTTTAAGAATGAAAAAAGCTGTATTAAATTACAGTGGTTTTATTTTCTAAAATTTTTAAGATTTATTATGCATTCTGCCTTCTGAATAGCACTTAGGTACACCAAATCTCAATGTTCGGTATTCTAAGAATAATATAGATCTGGAATCTCAACAAGCTTCAAATTATGCAGAATAAAAGATTCAGAATTGATGTGAGACACACTGTAGTTGTCAATTTTGAAGGCAGAATTATACCATGTATTCCAACGTATTAAAGGAAAAGGAGTTATTATTGGAGGATTATACAATTCTTAAAAAATTAATCCCGGTATAATGAATATTACTAGGCCCAACCATGAATTGTAACCATTTTTAAAGTTTAAAAAAAAATTGAATAAACAAATAAAGCCAGTTGCATGTTTTACAGCTTCATTAAATTATTTATTTAATTAATTATTTTAGTTTATTAAATAATGTGTGGACAATTCAGAGTTAGATATACAATCATTGGTTATGCTGTGCTCCTGGATGATGAAGTATGCTCCTCCCTTCCTTACCAGTATCCCTCCACTGCCAATCTCACCCCTCCACCGAAACAGGTTTTCCACTACTGCCAATCACTATCTTACAGCACTATAAGTGATACAGTTAAGCTCAGAAGTGAGAACATATGGAACTCTGTTCCTTGGTTCTGTGATAAATCGCTAAAAATGACCTACCTCGTAGCCATCAAACTTTATTCAGACTCCTTCTATCTGTCCTTTTTTATGGCGGCATAATATTTTACTGTGTATATACCACAATTATTTTATCCATTCCAGATTTGATGGGCAACATGGTTGGTACCATTTTTTTTTTTTGCAATTGTGATTAGAACTGCAAAAAACACGCTGAGCACGTATCTTTTCGGTTAAATGATTTGAGTTCCTCCAGGTATATTCTCTACAGGGGAATATCTGAGACACATGGTAGGTCAATATCTTGACCCTTTACAAACACCACACTGTTTTCCAAAGATGTTGCTCTACTTTTCAGTACACATGCAGAGTAGAAGCATTTATTTCTTCCCAAATCTTGACCTGCATCTGTTATTCTTTGTTTTATTAATGATGGCCAGTCTTACAGGGGGTAAGTGGTATTTCAAAGTGCTTTCATTTTGCATTTATTTGATGAAGAGTGAGGCTGAGCAATTTTCATGTGTCAGTTGGCTGCCCGTATCTCTTCTTATAAAAAGTGTCCAATCAAGTATTTGCACACTTTTCAAAGAGAATGTTTGTCTGATTTTTCTGAGTGTTTGAGTTTCTTGTAGATCCTAGATGTTATGCCTCTTTACAGATATATAGGTGGAGAATCGTTTTTCCCACTCTGTTGGCTGTATCCCTGATCTTCTGACCGTTACTTTTGTTTTGCAGTAGTATACTAATTTGATGAGATCCCGCTTGTGTAATTTACTTCGTAAGGCATGGGTATTTAGGGATTTGAAGAGGATTTAGTTGCGGTTCTAGTTTCCCTAATGGTGTCTCCTGCGTTTTCTAAGATTATTATACTTTGGTGTTTTAGGTTTAGGTCTTTGATTCATTTAGCGTTAATGTGTAAGATGATAGATATGGGTCCTGTTCCAATCTTGTTCATGTTGTCAGCCTTTCCACAAAACCATTTACTGAATATGTTCTCCAAAACCCAGAGGGTCTTGGAAGGTTTTTCAAAGATGAGTTGGTTGAGAATTTGAGGATTTCATTCTGTGTCCTGATCTATTGGCCTATGGACCTATTCTTGTACCAATACCAGACTGTGTTGATTACTGTAAACATATAGTAACGTTTGTAGTCTGGAAGTGTACTAGCTCCTGCTTTGTTTCCTTTGATAACTTTCTTTGGCTATTCAGAATTGTTTATGATTTCGTATGAATTCTTTATTGTAATATACAGGTCTGAGAAGAATGATGCTAACAATGGTTATTTCATTGAATCTGTACACTGACTAAAAGGCTAATTTTTACAGTATAAGATGTAAGTAAAGTCACGGAATCAAGCATATGAAGTTGTCATTTATGACTTCAGCCTCAGAACTTTGATATCATAATGGGAGGGAGCTTGACGACTGAATAATTCTTAGTTTTCCAGCACTTGTGTACAGTGCTCTGCCAAATGCGATTGACATGGTGGATTTCATTCCCCCGAAGTGAAGATAACTATGCATTCACATGGAGAACACATCCAAAAATTTCTCCTGGGATAAGCGACCATTCAAGAATCCTATAAACAAGGTATTTTTTTTTTTAAAGCAGTCTTTATTGAGAAGACCGAGAAACTTCCAACAGGAAAGGGACCTGATTGGGTTGCCCACGATGTAGTCTTTCATTTTGATGATCACAGATTCCTGTTGTAGCATGGTTATAGCACACCCAAACAGTATTTTAGCACTTTAGTTTAGAAACTTTTGGGTGTTTTTAGTATTGTGTAACAGCCTTTGAGCAGTTTTTCCTACAGGATTTGAACATTGCTATTCCTAAGATCATAATCAGTTTTCCAGAATATCCAATTATCTAAATTTTTATACTAATGCTGAGACCAAATACTTACTACATTGTAAATCTCCATGTTATATTGGTTTATATACATTGGGCCCCAAATTCTCTTTTTTCTTTGTGCTTCTTTGTAAATGCTTGGTGATTAAAAGTATCAGAATAATCGGATACTTTGTTGCAGAGTATGGCACTATGTCTTAGGTAAAAAAAATACCAGGGGATTCAATGGAAATACTCCGTTAAAAGCATGAATTGGTTTAAAATATAAAGGGAACGTGATTTAATAATTTCCTCAAATATATAAGCGAAAGTTTTTTCTAAGGATTGCACATCTGTAACATTTAATCAAAATTAACAAGCAGAAAATACAGAGTGCAGCAAGACAATGTACACAAATTTTAAGAATGGAGAAGTCTGTATTAAATTGCTATACTGTTTTATTTTCTAAAATTTTTAGATTTATTATGCATTCTGCCTTCTGAAGAGCACTTAGGTACACTGGATCTCAAGGTTCAATTTCCAAGAATGACATAGATCTGGAGTCTCAACAAATTTCAATTTAGGCAAAATCAAGCATTCAGAATTTTTGTGAGAAACACTGCAGCTGTCATTTTTGAAGGCAGAATTATACCATGTAATCCAACGTATTAAATGTAAAAGGAGATATCATTGGAGTATAACACTATTTGTAAAAAATCAATCCCTGCATAATGAACATTTCTAGGCCCAGCCCTGAATTGTAACCATTATTAAAGTAGAAGAAAATAAAAAATCGATTAACAAATAAAGTCAGTTGCCAGTTTTACAGCTTTCATTTATTTATTTATTTAATAATTTATTTTAATTTTTTAAGAAATGTGGGGTACAATTCAGAATTAAATATACAAACATTGACTATGCAGGGTCCCTGATTGATGAGGTATGCCCCTCTCTTCCTTAGCAGTATCCCTTCACTGCCAATCTCACCCCTCCCCATAAAATGTTTTCCACTACTGCCAATCACTTTTTTACAGCACTATAAGTGATCAAGTTCAGCTCATGAGTGAGAACATATGAAACTCTGTTCTTTGTTTCTGTGATAAATCACTGAAAAAGACCTATCTCATAACCATCAAACGTTCTGCAAAATCCTTATATATGTCCTTTTTTCTGGCTGCATAATATTCCACTGTGTATATACCACATTTATTTTATCCATTCTAGATTTGATGGGCAACATGCTTGGTACCATGTTTTATTGCAATTGTGATTAGAGCTGCATAAAACACTGGTGCAGGTATCTTTTTGGTGAAATGATTTGAGTTCCTTCATGTATATTCTCGACAGGGGAATTACTGAATCACATGGTAGGTCAATATCCTGTCCTTTTTCAAACCACCACACAGTTATCCAAAAGGTTGCTCTACGTTTCAATCCACATGCAATGGAGAAGCATTTATTCCTTCACAAATCATTACCTGAATCTATTATTGTTTTTTTTTTAATAAATGGTCCCAGTCTTACATGGGGTATGTGGTATGTCAAAATGGTTTCATTTGTATTTCTTTGATGATGAGTGAGGCTGAGAAATTTTCATGTGTCTGCTGGCTGCCCATATCTCTTCTTATGAAAAGTGTCCAATCACATATTTTGCACACTTTTCAAAGGGAATGTTTGTCTGATTTTTCTGAGTGTTTGAGTTTCTTGTAGATCCTAGATGTTATGCCTTTTTACAGATATATAGGTGGAGAATCATTTTTCCATTCTGGTCGCTGTATCTCTGCTCTTCTGATGGTTTCTTTTCTTTAGCAAAAGTATATTAATTTGATGAGATTCCACTAGTCTAACTTACTTCTTAATGCATGGGCAATTAGGGTTCTGAAGAGGAATTAGTTTCCGGTACCAGTTTCCTCCATTTTCTCCTGCATTTTCTATGACTATTATAATTTGGTGTCATACATTTAGTTCTTTGATCCATTTAGAGTTAATGTGATGGTGATAGGGGTCCTGTTTCAATCTAATGCATGTTGTCTGCCTTTTCCCAGCACCATTTACTGAATGTATTCTCCATTACCCAGAGGGTCTTGGAAGTTTTTTCAAAGATAAGTTGGTTGAGAATTTGAGAATTTCATTCTCTGTCCTGATCCATTGGCCTATGGACGTATTCTTGTACCAACACCAGGTTTTGTTAATTACTGTAAACATACAGTAATGTTTGGAGCCTGGAAGTGTAATAGCTCCTGCTTTGGCTCTTTTAATAAGATTCTTTGGCTATTCAGAATTGTTTATGTTTTCGTATGAATTTTTTATCGTAATTTTCAGGTCTGAGAAGAATGATGCTAACAATGATTATTTCATTGAATCTGTTGACTGACTTAAATGCTAATTTTTATATTATAAGATGTAACTAAAGTCAGGGAATCAAGCATATCAAATTGTCATTTATGACATCACTCTCCAAACTTCGACATCATAATTGCAGGGACCTTGACGACTGAACAATCCTTGGGTTCAAGCACTTGTGTATTACTCTGCCAAATACGGAAAACACGGTGGATTTTATTCCCAAGAAGTGAAGATAACCATGCGTTCACAGGGTGAACACATCCAAATATTTCTCCAGGGATAAGTGACCATTCAAGAATCCTATCACCGAGGTAGTCTTTTTTTTTTTTAAAGCAGTCTTTATTGAGAGGACCAAGAATCTCCCAAACTGGGAGGGGATCTGAGGGGGTTGTCCACGATGTAGTCTTTCATTATTAATCACGGAGTCCTGTTGGAGCTTGGTTATACCACAACTAAATAATATTTTAGCAGTTTCTTTAGTTTAGAAACTTTTGGGTGTTTTAAAGTATTGTGTAACAGCCTTTGAGTAATGTTTTCTACAGGATTTGATCATTGCTTTTTCTAAGACCATAATCAATTTTCAAGAATTTTCAAAATTCTAAATTTTTATAATAATGCAGAGCCCAAGCAGGATTCGGTGGCTCAGCCTGTAATCCCGCACCTTTGGGAGGCTGAGGTGAGTGGATTGCCTGAGCCTGCGATTTCGAGACCCGCCTGGGCAGCAAGACCTCATCTCTACAATAAATCAAAAAAATCAGCCAGGTGTGGTAGCGCATGCCTGTGATTCCGGCTACTTGGAAGGCTGAGGTTGAAGGATCGCCGGTGCCCAGCAGGTCGAGGTTGCGGTGGCCGGAGCGGCCACTGCACTCCAGTTTGGGCAACAGAGTGAGACTCCAACTCAAATAATAATAATAATAATAATGATGATGATGATGATGATGATGCAGAGCCCAAATACTTACTACTTTGTAAATCTGCATGTTATTTTGGTTTATATATATCAGGCCGCAAATTCTCTTTTTACTCTGTGCCTCATTTTAAATGCTTGGTGTTGGGAGCCAACATCTACAGCTATACTATTGAGGCCTATGAAGGCCCGGGTTGGAGATCCACTTTTGACACAAAAGCATCAGTGACAACTATAGTATTGATATATGACTAGTGACCAGTTTTTATATATGACATAAAAAACTTATATTATCTAAAAACAAACTTTTTACACTGTCAGACTAAAATCTCGGGTAAGGCCTTATAGCAGAAACATTCTGTGCTTTAAGTTTCCATTTCTCTCTGACTCTCTGAGCCATTCTTAAGTTTCTGTTTCCCAGAAGTAACTATGCAGCCTTTGTTCCTGTAAGCAGAAATTGCTCTAATAGTTTTGTTTTTCTGCCTCTAGCCAGGCAGAACGTTTCTAGTTTCACTACATGCCAAAACTCTTAGTCTGCCTCAGTCCCCGGCCATCGTCATGGTAACTGTGCCTTTTCTTGTCCAAAAGTGTAACAACAATTATTTTATTTATTCACTTAGACCAGATTTTCTATAACGAAGTTTAGAAATATATACATATACACACAGTTCAGTTATCCATATATAACACTATGTGAGCCTTTGCTTGTTACTTCACTTCCTTCTGCTTGAAATTTGCCCTCTAATATGCCTGTGTATGGTAGTGATGAAACCCAGTCACAGGCCTGTTGGAGAGTGAATCCTAAGTACTCTCACTTATTATTGGATATACTTTTGCACTTTGGATTTCTGCTTTAGGGCGTCAACTTCAGTGTCCGGCAGACTTCGATGGTAAAGTACACATTGGGTTTGTCGAACACTGTGGTTAAAGTTTTTCTGCTTCTCAGTATTTAGCATTTTATAGGAGGCTCTGGCACCAGCGTCTCTGACAGGCTTTTAAGATCAACGTTTAAAGCATGTGAGACACTGAGACTAGCACTTCTTTGTCTTCTTCTTTCAGGTGTAATCTGTGCTTTATCTGTTTTATCAGTCTATCATTTGAGATTATGTATTTGAAGTTTTATAAGAAATCATATATTAAATCATTTAGTTATGTTCCAAAAATTATAGGTACTAGTTATGATTTTGTTTTAAGCATGTGAACTATGATACTAATCATTCTGTTTGGAACATGTGGATCTTGTGATGCAGATTTGAAAGGATATGATGTGTGTCACTAGATTCATGTGCCACCAGCAAAAATAATTTTACTACTAGAGGTTAAGATAATTAATATAAATTTTGATTGTTTTATTAAATCATAGTAGGTTAGTAAAAAATTTTACCTTAAGTAAAAATTAGAATAGCTTATGATATACAGATTAGTCATTAAATATTATAGAAAACAGTTTACCAAACTATTGTTAAAATCATACACCTGTTATTTTGATGTAAGCTTTGTAGGGCATGATATGCATCATGGAGTTTTCATTGTCAATTGTTACCTTAGACAAAAATCTTTTGTAAATAACGTTATGCATCATGAGACCTGTAAGCCCCTAGCAAATATTTGCTATATTGCTGGATTTTGTAGAAAATGGTATATAAGCTGGAAAGAGTTTGAATAAAATTTGAAACAGTCCTGATCAGACTGAACCCAGAAGAACTGCCTCCGAGTTGTTTCTTCTCACCTTGTCCTGACTCCCCGGTGCAGGCCCAACCCACCTCTGGTCGAAGCTGGTCTCTGACAGCTTGGTTATTAAAAGTTCATATTAATCAGATAGATTGATGCAGAGTACAGCATTATGTCTTGCATAGAGACAATACTAGGGGATTCAATGGAAATATACTTTTTAAGTATAAGTTGGGTTAAAATATAAAGGGAATGTGATTTTATGTTTCCTTCAAATATATAAGGGAAACATTTCTCTAATGATTGCACAACTGTAACATTTAATCAAAATTAACAATCAGAAAATACAGAGTGCACAAAGAAAATGTCCACAAATTTGAGGAATTAAAAAAGCTGTATTAAATTATGATAGTTTTATTTTCTAAAATTTTCCAGATTTCTTATGCATTCTGTCTTTGAATAGCACGTAGGTACACTGAATGTCAAGGTTCAGTTTTCTAACAATGATATAGATGTGGAATCTCAACAAGTTTAAATTTAGGCAGAACAAAACATTGAGTATTTATGGGAGAAAAACTGTAGTTGCCAATTTTGAAGGCATAGTTATACCATGTATTCCAGTGTATTAAAAGGAAAAGGAGTTATCATTGGAGTATTACACAATTCTTAAAATATCAATCCCTGCATAAGGAACATTTCTAGCCCCAAACCCCCGCATTGTAACTATCTTTAAAGGTAAAAAAAAAAAAAAGAAAACAATAAAAAATAAAGTCAATTGCATGTTTTAAAGCTTTCATTTATTTATTTTCTTAATTATTTATTTTAATATTCTTAAAATGTGGGATACAATTCAGAGTTAGATATACAAACATTAATTATGCAGGGTCCCTGGTTGAAGAGGTATGCCCCTCCTTTCCTTAGCATTATCCCTCCATTGCTAATCTCACCCCTCCCCCTAAACTGTATTCCAGTACCACCAATCACTTTTTTACAGCACTATAAGTGATCAAATTCTGCTCATGAGTGAGAACATATGGAACTCTGTTGTGTTTCTGTGATAAATCACTGAAAATGACCTACCTCATAATCATCAAGCCTTCTGCAAAATTCTTCTGTCTGTCCTTTTTCATGGCTGCATAATATTCACTGTGTGTATACCACATTTATTTTATCCATTCCAGCTTTTTTGGGCAACATGGTTGGTTCCATGTTTTTTGCAATTGTGATTATAGCAGCCAAAAACATACTGGTGCAGGTATCTTTTTGGTAAAATGATTTTAGTTTCTCCAGGTATATTCTCTACAGGGGTATTTCTGAGTCACATGGTAGGTCAATATCCTGTCCGTTTACAAACCACCACAATGTTTTCCAAAGATGTTGCTCTACTTTTCAATCGACATGTAGTGTGGAAGTATTTATTTCTTCCAAAATCCTGAACTGCATCTGTTATTGTTTGTTTTATTAACGATGGCCAGTCTTACAGTGGGTATGTGGTATTTCAAAGAGTAACATTTAATCAAAATTAACAAGCAGAAATTTTTTTTTATGATGAATGAGGCTGAGCAATTTTGTTTTGTCAGCTGGCTGCCCATATCTCTTCTTATGAAAAGTGCCCTGTCACGTATTTTGCACACTTTTCAAAGGTAATGTTTGTTAGATTTTTCTGAGTGTTAGAGTTTCTTGTAGATCCTAGATGTTATGCCTCTTTACAGATATATAGGTAAAAAATCGTTTTTCCCATTCTGTTGGCTGTATCCCTGCTCTTCTGATGGTTACTTTTGTTTTGTAGAAGTATATTAATCTAATAAGATCCCACTAGTCTAACTTACGTCTTAAGGCATGAGTATTTAGAGCTCTGAAGAGGAATTAGTTTCTGATTCCAGTTTCCCTAATGACGTCTCCTGCATTTTCTAAGATTATTATTATTTGGTGTTTTACGTTTAGGTCTTTGATCTATTTAGAATTAATGTGTATGGTGATGGATGGGGGTCCTGTTTCAATCTTGTGCATGTTGTCATCCTTTTCCCAGGATCATTTACTGAAAATGTTCTCCTTATCCGTGGATCTTGGAGGTTTTTTCAAAGATGATTTCTTTGAGGATTTGAGGATTTCATTCTCTTTGATCCTTTGGCCTATGGACCTATTCTTGCACCAATTTCAGGCTGTGTTGATTAATGTAAACCTATCACAAAGTTTGAAGTCTGGAACTGCGAGAGCTCTTGCTTTGTTTCTTATGATAAGATTCTTTTGGCTATTTATGATGGTTTATGATTTCATTTGAATTATTTATTGTAATTTCCAGAGCTGAGAAAAATGATATTAACTTAATCTTATTTCATTGAATTTGTAGATTGACAAAAAGGATAATTTTTACATTAAAAGAGGTAAGTAAAGTCAGGGAAACAAGCATGTCAAAGGGTTTATTTATGACATCAAACTCAGAACTTTGACATCATAATGGGAGGGACCTTGAATACTGAGCAAATCTTAGGCTTCAAGCACTTGTGTGAACTGTTCTGCCAAATGCGGTATATATGGGGGATTTCTTTCCCCAAGAAGTGAAGAGAACCATGTGTTCACAGGTGAAAACATACAAAAATATCTCCAGGGATAAATGACCATTCAAGAATCCTGTAAACGAGGTTGTCTTATTTTTTTTATAGCAGTCTTTATTGAGAGGCCCGAGAAACCCCCAAAACCGGGAGGGGACCTAAAGGGGGTTGCCCTTGAGGTAGAATTTTTTTTTTTGATCACAGATTCCTGTTGGAGCTTGGTTATAGCACAACTGAATAATATTTTGCACTTTTTTTTTTTTTTAGAAACATTTGGATGTTTTTAGTATTGTGTAACAGCCTTTGAGCATTTTTTCCAACAAGATTTGAACATTGCTTTGGCAAAGATAATAATCAATTTTCCAGAATTTTCGATTATCTAAATTTTAATACTAATGCAGAACCCAAATATTACTACTTTGTAAATCTCCATGTTATTTTGGTTCATATATATTGGGGCCCAAATTCTCTTTTTTCTGTGTGCCACATTTTAAATGCTTGATGATTAAAAGTATTAAATTAAGAGGATACTTTGTTACGGAGTATAGCATTATGTCTTAGGTATAGAAAATACTAGGAGATTGAAATAAAATACTTTTTAAAAAATATAAATTGGGTTAAAATATAAAGGGCATGTGATTTTATATTTCTTTAAAATATGTAAGGGAAACCTTTCTCAAAGGATTGCACATATGTAACATTTAATCAAAATTAACAAGCAGAAAGTACACAGTTACCAAAAATGTTCACAAATTTTTAGAATAAAAAAAGCTGTATTAAATTATGGTACCCCTTTATTTTCCAAAATTTTTAAGATTTATTATGCATTCTGCCTTTTGAATAGCAATTACTTACACTGAATCTCAAGGTTCAGTTTTCTAAGAATGATATAGATCAGCAGTCTCAACAAGTTTCAATTTAGGCATAATAAAACATTCAGAATTTATCTGAGAAACACTGTAGTTATCAATTTTGAAGGCAGAATTCCATCATGCATTCCAACGTATTAAAAGGAAAAGGAGATATCATTGGAATATTATACAATTCTTAAAACATCAATCCCTGCATAATGAACATTTCTAGTCCCAACCTTGAATTGTAAACCCTTTAAAGTAAAAAAAAAAAATTTAAAAAATAGAATAAAAAAAGTCAATTGCATGTTTTAGAGTTTTCATTTATTTATTTTTTTTAAATTTTTTAAAGAAAGGTCAGGTACAATTCAGAGTAAGATATACAAACATTGATTATGCAGGGTCCCTGGTTGATGAGGAATGCCCCTCCCTTCCTTAGCAGTATCCCCCCACTGCCAATCTCACCCCTCCTCCTAAACAGTTTTCCACTACTGCCAATCACTTTATTACATCACTATAAGTGATCAAGTTCAGCTTATGAGTGAGAACATAGGGAACACTGTTCTTTGTTTCTGTGATGAATAACTGAAAATGACTTACCTCATATCCAGCAAACGTTTTACAAAATCCTTCTATCTGTTCTTTTAATGTCTGCATAATATTCCACTGTGTATATACCACAATTCTTATATCCATTACAGCATTGAGGGGCAACATGGTTGGTACAATATTTTTTGAAATTGGGATTAGACCTGCAAAAAACATACTGCTGCAGGTATCTTTTGGTAAAATGATTTGAGTTCCCCCAAGTATATTCTTGATGGAGATTATTGAGTCACATGGTAGATCAATATTTGTCCCTTTACAAACTACCACACTGTTTTCAAAAGATGTTGCTCTACATTTCAGTCCACATGCAGTGTAGAAGCATATATTTCTTCCCAAATCTGAACCTGCATCTATTATTATGTGTTTTATTAATGATGGCCAGTCTTACATGGGGTATGTGGTATTTCAAAGTGGTTTCATTTGCATTTCTTTGATGATGAGTGAGGCTGAGCAATTTTCCTGTGTCTGTGGCTGCCCGTATCTCTTCTTATGAAAAGTGTCCAATCACGTATTTTGCACACTTTAAAAGGGTAATGTTTGAATAAATTTTCTGAGTGTTGAGTTTCTTGTAGATCCTAGATGTCATCCCTTTTTAAGATATACAGGTGGAGAAGGGTTTTTTACCATTCTGTTGGCTGTATCCCTGCTTTTCTGATGGTTTCTTTTGTTTTGCAGAAGTATATTAATTTGATGAGATCCCACTTGTCAAACTTACTTCTTAAGGCAGGGTATTTAAGGCCCTGAAGAGGACTTAGTTTCGGGTTTCCATTTTTCCTAATGGTGTCCCCTGCGTTTTCTAAGATTATTATAATTTGGTGTTTTACGTTTAGGTCTTTGATCCATTGAGAGGAAATGTGTATGGTGATAGATAGGGGTCCTGCTTCCATCTTGTGCATGTATTCCGCCTTTTCCCAGCACCATTTGCTGAAAATATTTGCCAATAACCATTAGGTTTTGTAGGTTTTTTCAAAAATGAGTTTTTTGGGAATTTGAGGATTTCATTCTCTGTCCTGATCCATTGGCCTATGGACCTATTCTTGTACCAATACCAGGCTAAATTGATTGCTGTAAACATATAATGAAATTTGAAGTATGGAACTGCAATAGTTCCTGCTTTGTTTCTTCTGATAAGGTTCTGTTAGCTATTCATGATATTTTATGGTTTCATATGAATACTTTATTGCAATTTCCAGGTCTGAGATGAATGATGTTAACTTAATGGTTATATCATTGAATCTGTAGATTGACTAAAAGGATAATTTTTACATTAAAAGTGGTAAGTAAAGTCAGGGATACAAGCATGTCAAATTGTCATTTATGATATCTGCATCAGAACTTTGACATCATAATGGGAGGAACCTTGACTACTGAGTAAGCCTTATGCTTCTAGCACTCGTGTACAGTGCTCTGCTAAATGCGGTAGACGTGGTGGATTTCATTCCCAAGAATTAAAGGGAACAATGTGTTCATACCCATCCAAAAATTTCTCCAGGGATAAGTGACCATTCATGAATCCTTTAAACGAGGTAGTCTTCTTTTATTTTTTTTTTTAAAGCAGTGTTTATTGAGAGGAACGAGAAACGCTCAAACTGGGAGGGGACATGAGGGGGTTGCCCAAGATGTAGTCTTTTATTATTATGAATATGGAGTTCTTTAGAGGCTTGGTTATAGCACAACCAAATAATATTTTAGCCCTTTCTTTAGTTTACAAACTTTTGGATGTTTTTAGTATTGTGTAACAGGCTTTGAGCAGTTTTTCCTACAGGATTTGAACATTGCTTCTCCTAAGATCATAATCAATTCTCCAGAATTTCTAATTATCTAAATTTTAATACTAATGCAGAGCCCAAATTCTTAATACTTTGTAAATCTCGATGTTATTTTGGTTCATATATATTGGGCCCCATATTTCCCATTTCTCTATTCCTCATGCTTGGGGGTTTAAAAGTATCAGATTAATCAGGTACTTTCTTGCAGAGTACAGCATTATGTGTTAGGTAGAGAAAATACTGGGGAGTCAAGGGAAAATACACATTTAAAAATAAATTGGGTTAAAATATAAAGGGAATGTGATTTTATATTTCCTTCAAAATATAAGGGAAAACTTTTCTGTAAGGATTGCCCATCTGTAACATTTATCAAAATTAAGCAGGATAAAATACAGAATGCACCAAAAAAAGTACCCAAATTTTAAGAATGGAAAAAGCCGTATTAAATTACAATCTTCTTTTATTTTCTAATATTTTTAAGATTTATTGTGCATTCTGCATTCTGAATAGCACTTTACTGCACTGAATCTCAAGGCTCAGTTTTCTAAGAATGATATAGATCTGTCGTCTCAACAAGTTTCAATTTAGGAAGAATAAAACATTCATAATTTATTGAGAAACACTGTAGTTTTCAATTTCGAAGGCAGAATTATACAATGTATTCCAACGTATTAAAGGAAAAGGAGTTATCATTGGAGTATTATACAATTCTTAAAATATCAATCCCTGCATAATGAACATTTCTAGGCCTAACCCTTAATAATAACCATTTTGAAAGTAAAAAAATAAAAATAAAATATATAAAAACCAAGTCAGATGCATGTTTTGCAGCTTTCATTTATTTATTTAATTTTTAATTTAATTATTTTTAAAATGTGGGGTAAAATTCAGTTAGATATACAAACATTGATTACTCAGGGTCCCTGGTTGATGACGTAAGCCCCTCCCTTCCTTTGATATATCCCTTCAGTGTCAATCTCACCCCTCATCCTAAACAGTTTTCCACTACTGCCAATCACTTTCTTACAGCACTATAAGTGATCAAGTTCAGCTCATGAGGGAGAACATATGGAACTCTGTTCTTTGTTTCTTTGATAAATTACTTAAAATGGCCAACCTCATATCCAGAAAACGTTCTGAAAAATCCTTCTATCTGTCCTTTTTATGGTTGCATAATATTCCACTGTGTATATACCCCATTCATTTTATCCATTACGGTCTGATGGGCAACATGGTTCGTACCATGTTTATTGCATTTGTGATTAGAGCTACAAAAACCATACTGGTGCAGGTATCTTTTTGGTAAAATGATTTGAGTTTCTACTGGTATATTCTCCACAGGAGAATTACTGAGTCACATGGTAGGTCAAGATCTGTTCCCTTTACAAACCCCCACACTGGTTTGCAAAGAGTTGCTCTACTTTCAGTCCACATGCAGTTAGAAGCATTTTTTTTCCCAAATCCTTACCTGCATCTGTTATTGTCTCTTTTCTTAATGATGGCCAGTCTTACAGGGTGTATATGGTATTTTAAAATGGGTTTTCCCTTTTCATTTCTTTGAGGATGAGTGAGGCTGAGCAATTTTCATGTGTCTGCTCGCTCTCCGTATCTCTTCTTATAAAAAGTATCCTATCACGTATTTTGCACATGTTTCAAAGTAAATGTTTGTCTGATTTTTCTGAGTGTTTGAGTTTCTTGTAGATCCTAGATGTTACTCCTTTTTACATATATGTCGGGAGAGAATCGTTTTTCCCGTTCTGTTGGATGTATCCCTGCTCTTCTGATGGTGTATTTTGTTTTGCAGAAGTATATTAATTTGATGAGATCCCACTTGTTCAACTTACTTCTTAAGGCATGGGTATTTAGGGCTCATGAGAGGAATTAGTTTCGGTTCTAGTTTCCCTAATGGTGTCTCCTGCATTTTCGCAGATTATTATAATTTGGTGTTTTACGTTTAAGTCTTTGATCCATTTACAGTTAATATGTACGGTGATAGATAGATGTCCTGTTTCAATTTTGTGCATGTTGTCCACCTTTTCCAAGCACCATTTACTGAATATGTTCCCCATTATCCAGAGGATTTTCGAGGTGTTTTCAAAGATGAGTTGGTTGAGAATTTGAGGGTTTCACTCTCTGTCCTGATCCATTGGCCCATGGTCCTATTCTTGTACCAATACCAGGCTGTGTTGATTACTGTAAACATGTAGTAGAGTTTGAAGTCTGGAACTATGATAGCTTCTGCTTTTTTCTTTTCAAAAGATTCTTTTGGCTATTCATGATTGTTTATGGTTTCATATGAATTCTTTATTTTAATTTCCAAGTCTGAGAAGAATGATTTTAACTTAATGATTATTTCATTTAATCTGTAGATTGATTAAAAGGCTAATTTTTACATTAAAAGAGGTAAGTAAAGTCAGAAAAACAGTCATCCCAAAGTGTCTTTTATGACATCAGTCTCAGAAATTTGACATCATAGTGGAAGGGACCTTGATTACTGAGCAATCCTTACACTTGAAGCAATTGTGTACAGTGCTTTGCCAATTGCGGTAGACATGGTGGATTTCTTTCCCAAGAATTGAATAGAACCATGTCTTCACACCTATCCAAAAATTTCTCCAGGGATAAGTGGGCCATTCAAGAATCTTCTAAACGAGGTAGTCTATTTTTATTTTTTTAAGCATGTTTATTGGGAGGACCAAGAAATTCCCAAACTCGGAGGGTCTTGAGGGGGTTGCCCAAGAGGTACCCTTTTATTATTATGGTCACGTAGTAGTGCTGAGGCTTGGTTATACCACAATAAAATAATATTTTCGCACTTTCTTTAGTTTAGAAACGTCTGGCTGTTTTTAGTATTGTGTAACAGCATTTGAGCAGTGTTTCCTACAGGATTTGAACATTGTTTTTGCTAAGATCACAATCAATTTTCCAGAATTTTCAATTATATGAATTTTTATACTAATGCAGAGTCCAAATACTTACTACTTTGTAAATCTCCATGTTATTTTGGTTTATATATATTGGGCCCCAATTATCTTTTGTCTGTGTGCTCATTGTAAATGCTTGGAAATTACAAGTATAAGGTTAATCGGGTCCTTTGTTGCAGGGTACAGCATTATATCTTAGGAAGAGAAAATACTAGGGGATTCAATGAAAATACTCTTTTAAAAATATAAATTGGGTTAAAATATAAAGGGAATGTGATTTTACGTTTCCTTGAAATGCATAAGGGAAACTTTTCTCTAAGGATTGCACATCTGTAGCATTTAATCAAAATTAACACGCAGAAAATAAAGAATGCACCAAGAAAATGTACACAAATTTTCAGAATGGAAAAAAGGGGTTTCTAAATTACGATACTTTTTTTTTCTAAATTTTTTTAAAATTTATTACGCATTCTGCCTTCTGCATACAACTTAGGTACACTGAATCTCAAGGTTCAGTTTTGTAAGAATGACATAGATCTGGAATCTCAACAAGTTTATATTTAGGCAGAAAAATATAGAGAATTTATGTGAGAAACACTGTAGTTTTCAATTTGGAAGGCAGAATTATACCATGTATTCCGATGCATTAAAAGGAAAAGGAGTTTTCATTGGCGTATTATACAATTTAAAAAAAATCAATTCCTGCATAATAAATATTTCTAGTCCGAAATTGTACCCCTTTTAATATTAATTACAATAAAAACGAGAAAAAACAAATGAAGTCAGTTGTCTGTTTACAGCTTAAATTAATTAATTAATTAAATTATTTTTTAATTTTTTTTTTAAAAGTGGGGTACAATTCAGAATTAGATATACAAATATTGATTACACAGCGTCCCTGGTTGATGGGGAATCCCTCCTTTCTGTAGCAGTATCTCTCCACTGCCAATCTCACCCCTCCCCTAAACAGTTTTCCCCTACTGCCAACCCCTTCTTTCAGCACTATAAATTATCAAGTTTAGGGCATGAGCGAGAACATATGGAACTCTGTTCTTTGTTTCTTTGATAAATCTCTGAAAAATGACATATTTCATATCCATCAAACATTCTGCAAAACCATATACCTGTTCGTTTTATGGCTGCATAATTTTCCACTGTGTATATACCACATTTATTTTATCCAGCCGAGCTTTGATGGGCAGCATGGTTGGTACCATGTTTTTTGCAATTGTTATTAGAGCTGGAAAAAAACATACTGGTGCAGGTATCTTTTGGTAAAATTATTTGAGTTCCTCGAGGTATATTCTCCAGAGGGAAATTTCTGAGTCTCTTGGTAGGGCAATATCTTGTCCCCTTTTCAAACCACCATACTGTTTTCCAAAGATGTTGCTCTACTTTTCAGTCCACATGAAGTGTAGAAGCATTTATTTATTCCAAAATCCTGACCTGCATCTGTTATTGTTTGTTTTATTAATGATGGCCAGTCTTGCATGGGGTATGTGGTATTTCAAACTGGTTTCATTTGCATTTCTTTGATGATAATTGAGGCTGAGCAATTTTCCTTTGTCTGCTGGCTGCCTGTATCTCTTCTAATGAAAAGTGTCCAACCACGTATTTTGCATACTTTTTCTTTTTTTAATAATCAATATTATTTTATTATGATTTTGTGGTGTACATTTAAGAGTTAGGTATAAAATATTTTCATTTAGGCACCCTATTGATTAGAGGTGCTTCCCCATCCCCCAAAAAGATATTTGTTCGTTAATCCATCTCCGTCCTCCCCCAAAGTTTCCCACTACTGTCAGTCTTTTTCATATAGTATTAGATTGGATGTTCAGGTCCATTATATGAGTGAAAACATGTGATACTCGGACCTTTATTTTTGTGAGAGGTCACTCAGTATTTTAGTCTCAGTTCCATCCATGTTGCTGCGAAATTCATGATTTTGTTCTTTTTTTTTGACTGCATAGTATTCCATCGTGTATATATACCACATTTTTTAATCCAATCCTCTTTTGATGGGCAGCATGGTTGCTTACAGGTTGTTGCTATTGTGAACAATGCTGCGAAAAAAAATACGTGTGCTGCTGTCTCTTTTTTAGAGTGATTTGTGTTCTTCTGAATATATTCCCATTAGGGGATTGCAGGTCGTATGGGAGATAGACAGTTAGAGCTTTTAGGAATCGCCACACTGCTTTCCACAGAAATTGCACTAGTTTAAATCCCCACCAATGTGGAGATGTGTTCCCCTTTTTTCCACACCCTCTCCCACAGCTGTTATTTTTTAAGTTGTTGATAATTGCTATTCTGACTGGAGTTAATGGTATCTCAGTGTGGTTTTGATTTGCATCTCCCTAATGATTAGTGAAGTTGAAAATTTTTTTATTTGTCTGTTGGCTGCTCGGATGTCTACCTTTGTGCAGTGTCTGTTAATGTCTTTTGCCCATTTTATAATGGGGTTGTTTGTTTTTACTTTTCAGCACTTTTGAGTTCCTTGTAGATCAAATATGTTAAGCCTTTGTCTGACCTGGTGTTGGCAAATAATTTTTCCCAGTCTGTAGGCTGTCTCCCTGCTCTCTTGATGATTTCTTTGACTTTGCAGAAGCTTGTCAGTTTAATAAGGTCCCACTTGTCTATCCTTTCTCTTATGACCTGTGGGTTTTGGGTTTTGTTCAGGAACGTAGTATTGGAAGTCCTGGTTGGAGCAATCAGAGAAGAGATGGCAATGAGGGTATCCAAATAGGAGAAGATGAAGTCAAATTATCTCTCTTTGAAGATGATATGATTGTGTACCTTGAAAACCAAGCGAATCTGTCAAAAACCTCCTTACACTGAACAAGGCCTTTGGCAAAGTCTCAGGATACAAAATAAATGTGCAAAAGACAATGGTATTCCTTTACACCAAATAATAAACAAACAGAAACCCAAATAAAAAACACAATTCCATTCACAATAGCCACACACAGAAAATGAAATTGCTTGGCATCTTCCTAACCAGAGACGTGGAAGACTTTTACAATGAAAACTACAAAATCCTGCTCAAACAAATAAAAAATCACACAAAGAAGTGGAAAAATATCCCATGCTCATGGACTGGAAGAAACAACACTGTGAAGATGTCCATCTTACCTAAGGCAGTCTACAAATTCAGTGCAATACACATCAAATTACCAGTAACATTCTCAGACCAAAAAAAAAAAAAAATGCAGGAATTCATATGGAAACACAAACGTCCAAGAATAGCCAGAACAATCCTCAGCAAAACAAAACAAAAAACAAAGCAGGGGTATCACATTTCCAGACTTCAAACTCTACTGTAAAGCTGCAAGCATCAAAACAGCTTGGTATTGGTATAGGAATACGCATATAGATCAATGAAATAGAATTGAGATTCCCGAAGCAAAACCTCAATTTCTCAACCAACTCATCTTTGACAAAGCCTCCACCACCTTCCACTGGGAAAAGGAGAACCTATTGAGTAAATGGTGCTGGAAAAACAGCCTGACCACATGCAGAAGATTAAAACAGGACCCCTACCTATCCCCATGCAAAAAGGTTAACTCCAAACGGATCAGAGACCTAAATGTAAAATCTCAAACCATAAGAAACTTAGAAAATGAAGGACATACCCTTATGCACACTTTTCATACGGAATGTTTGCCTGATTTTTCTGATTATTTGAGTTTCTTGTAGATCCTAGATGTTATGCCTTTTTTACCGATATGTAGGTGGATAATCGTTTTTCCCATTCTGTTGACTGTATCCCTGATCTTCTGATGGTTACTTTTGTTTTGCAGAAATGTGTTAATTGGATGAGATCCCACTTGTCGAACTTACATTTTAAGGCATAGGTATTTAGGGCTCTCAAGAGGAATTAGTTTCCGGTTCCAGTTTCGCTAATGGTGTCCCTGCCTTTTCTAAGATTATTATAATTTGGTGTTTTACGTTTAGGTCTCTGGTCCTTTTAGAGTTAATGTGCATGGTCCTAGATAGTGGTCTTTTTCAAAGCTATGCATGTTGTCAGCCTTTTCCCAGCACCATTTACTGAATATGTTCTCCATGACCCAGTGTGTCTTGGATGTATTTTCAAAGATGAGTTGGTTGAAAATTTGAGGATTTCATTCTCTGTCCTGATCCATTGGCATATGAACCTATTCTTGAACCAATACCAGGCTGTGTTGATTATGTAAAGATATTGTAAAGTTTGAAGTTTGGAACTCCGATAGCTCCTGCTTTGTTTCATTTTTCAGATTCTTTTGGCTATTCATGTTTGTTTATGGTTTCATATGAAATTTTTATTGTAATTTCTGGGTATGAGAAGAATGATATTAATTTAATTGTTATTTCATTGAATCTGTAGATTGACTAAAAGGCTAATTTTACATTAAAAGAGTTAAGTAAAGTCAGGGAAACAAGTGTGTCAAATTGTCATTGATGACATCAGCTCAGAACTTTGACATCATGAGAGGGACCTTGACTACTGAGCAATCCTTAGGCTTCAAGCACTTGTGTTCAGTGCTCTTCCAAATGCGGTAGACATGGTGGATTTCATTCCCAAGAAGTGAAGAGAACCATGTGTTCATACCTATCCAAAAATTTCTCCAGGGATAAGTGACCATTCAAGAATCCTCTAAACGAGGTAGATTTTTTTTTTTTGAACCAGTGTTTATTGACAGGACCGAGAAATTCCCAAACTTGGAGGGGACCTGGGGCACTTGCTCAAGAGGTACCCTTTTATAATTATGGTCACAGAGTCCTGTTGGAGCTTGGTTATACCAAAACCAAATACTATTTTAGCACTTTCTTTAGTTTAGAAAATATTGGATGTTTTTAGAATTGTGTAACATCCTCTGAGCAGTTTTTCCTACAGGATTTGAACATTGCTTTTGCTAAGATCATAATCAATTTTCCAGAATTTTCAATTACATAAATTTTTATACTAATGCAGAGCCCAAATACTTACTACTTTGTAAATCTCCTTTTTATTTTGTTTGTATATATTGGGACCCAAATTATCTTTTTTCTGTGTGCCTCATTGTAAATTCTTGGTGATTACAAGTATAAGATTAATCGGGTACTTTGTTGCAGGGTACAGCATTATGTCTTAGGTAGAGAAAATACTAGGGGATTTAATGAAAATACTCTTTTAAAATATAAATTGGGTTAAAATATAAGGGTAATGTAATTTATGTTTCCTTGAAATACATAAGGGAAAGTTTTCTCTAAGGATTGCACATCTGTAGCATTTAATCAAAATTAACATCAGAAAATACAAAGTGCACCAGGAAAATGTACACAAATTTTCAAAATGGGAAAACCTGTATTAAATTACGATACTGTTTTATTTTCTAAAATGTTTAAGATTTATTATGCATTCTGCCTTCTGAATAGAACTTAGGAACACTGAATCTCAAGGTTCAGTTTTATAAGAATGACATGGTTTCAATTTAGGTAGAATAAAACATTCAGAATTTACGTGAGAAACACTGTAGTTTTCAATTTGGAAGGCAGAATTATATCATGTATTCCAACGCATTGAAAAGAAAAGGAGTTTTCATTGGAGTATTATACAATTTTTAAAAAATCAATTCCTGCATAATGAATATTTTTAGTCCCATCCTGGGATAGTATCCAAATTTAAAGTGAAAACAATAAAATCGAGAACAAACAAAAAAGGTCAGTTGCGTATTTTACAGCTATAATTAATTAATTAATTAAATTATTTATTTTAATTTTTAAAAAAATGTGGGGTAAAATTCAGAATTAGATATACAAATATTGATTATACAGCATCCCTGGTTGATGAAGTATGCCCCTCCCTTCCATAGCAGTATCCCTCCACTACCAATCTCACTCCTCCCCCTAAACAGTTTCCCACTACTGCCAACCCCTTCTTACAGCACTATAAGTTGTGAAGTTCAGCTCATGAGTGAGAACATATGGAACTCTGTTCTTTGTTTCTTTGACAAATCTCTGAAAATGACATAACTCATATCAATCAAACGTTCTGCAAAATCCATATACCTGTCCCTTTTATGGCTGAATAATTTTCCACTGTGTATATCCCACATTTATTTTATCCTTTCCAGCTTTTATGGGCAGCATGGTTGGTACCATGTTTTTTTGCAATTGTGATTAGAGCTGAAAAAACATACTGGCGCAGGTATCGTTTTGATAAAATTATTTGAGTTCCTCCAGGTAAATTCTCTAGAGCGGAATTACAGAGTCTCTTGGTAGGTCAATATCTCATCCCTTTACAAACCACCACACTGTTTTCCAAAGATGTTGCTCTACTTTTCAGTCCACATGAAGTGTAGAAGCATTTATTTCTTCCAATATCCTGACCTGCATCTGTTATTGTTTGTTTTCTTAATGATGGCCAGTCTTGGGTGGGTTATGTGGTATTTCAAACTGGTTTCATTTGCATTTCTTTGATGATGAGTGAGGCTGAGAAATTTTCATGTGTCTGCTGACTGCCTGGATCTCTTCTGGTGGAACGTGTCCTATCACGTATTTTGCACACTTTTCAAAGTAAATGTTTGTCTGATTTTTCTGAGTGTCTGAGTTTTTTGTAGAACCTAGATGTTATGCCTTTTTACCTATATATAGGTGGAGAATCGTTTTTCCCATTCTGTTGGCTGCATCTCTGCTCCTCTGATGGTTTCTTTTGTTTTGCAGAAGTATATTAATTTGATGAGATCCCGCTTGTCTAACTTACGTCTTAAGGTATGGATATATAGGGCTCTGAAGAGAAATTTCTTTCTGGTTCCAGTTTCCCTAATGGTGCCTCCTGCGTTTTTAAGATAATTATAATTTGGTGTTTTACCTTTAGGCTTAATCCATTTAGAGTAATGTGCATGGTGATAGATAGGTGTCCTGTTTCAATCTTGTGCATGTTGTCAGCCCATTCCCAGGACCATTTCCTGAATATGTCCTCCACTACCATGTGGGTCTTGGAGGTTTTTTCAAATATGAGTTGGTTGAGAATTTGAGGATTTCATTCTCTCTCCTGATCCATTGGCCTATGGACCTATTCTTGTACCAATACCAGGCTGTGTTGATAACATATAGTACAGTTTGATAACATATCAGATGAAAACATATGAACATATGAACAGTACAGATGAAAACATATAGTACAGTTTGAAGCCTGGAACTGTGATAGCTCCTGCTTTATTTCTTTTGATGAGATTCTTTTGACTATACATCATTGTTTATGGTTTCATATGAATTCTTTATTGTAATATGGTCTGAGAAGAATGATGTTAACTTAATGGTTATTTCATTGAATCTGTAGATTGAGTAAAAGGTTAAGTTTTACATTAAAAGAGTTAAGTAAATTCTGGGAAACAAGAATGTCAAATTGTCATTTATGACATCAGCCTCAGAACTTATACGTCATAATTGGAGGTACCTTGACTACTGACCAATCCTTAGGCTTCAAGCACTTGTGAACAGTGCTCTGCCAAAAGGGGTAGACATGTGGATTTCATTCCCAACATGTGGGAGAACCAAGTGTTCACACCTATCCAAAAATTTCTCCAGGGATAAGTGACCATTCAAGAATCCTCTAAACGTGGTAGTCTTTTTTATGTTTTAAAGCAGTCTTTATTGAGAGGACCAAGAAATTCCCAAACTAGGAGGTGATCTTAGGGGGTCGCCCACGTGGTAGTCTTTTATTATTATGGTCATGGAGTCCTGTTGGAGCTTGGTTATAGCTCAACCAAATAATACTTTAGCACTTTCTTTAGTTTAGAAATTTTTGGAAATTTTTAATATTGTGTAACAGCCTTTGAACCATTTTTCCTACAGGACTTGAACATTGTTTTTGCTAAGATCTTAATCAATTTTCCAGAATTTTCAATTATCTAAATATTTATACTAATGCAGAGCACACATACTTACTACTTTGTAAATCTCCATGTTATTTTGGTTTATATGTATTGGGCCCCAAATTCTCTTATTTCTCTGAGCCACATTTAAAGTGCTTGTTCATTAAAAGTGTCAGATTAGTCTGATCCTTTGTGCAGAGTACAATATTATGTTTAGGTAGATAAAATACTAGGGGATTCAATGGAAATACTCTTAAAAATATAAATTGCCTTAAAATGTAATGGGAATGTGATTTTATATTTTCTTGAAATACTTAAGGGAAACTTTTCTCTAAGGATTGTACATCTCTAATATTTAATCAAAATTAACAAGCAAAGAAATTCAGAGTGCACCAAGAAATGTGCACAAATTTTTAGAATGGAAAAATCTGTATTAAATTACGATACTGTTTTATTTTCTAAAATTTTTAAAATTTTTTATGCACTTTGCCTTCGGAATAGCAATTAGGTACACTGAATCTCAAGTTTAAGTTTTAAAAGAATGATATAGCTCTGGAATCTCAACAAGTTTCAATTTAGGCTGAATAAAACATTCAGAATTTATGTGAGAAACACTGCAGTTGTCAATTTTGAAGGAAGAATTATACCATGTATTCCACCATATTAAAGTGAAATGGAGTTATCATTGGAGTATTGTAGAATTCTTAAAAAAACACCAATACCTGCATAATGAATATTTCTAGGCACAACCCCGAATTGTAACCATTTTTAAAGGAAATAAATATTAGAAATAGGAAAAACAAAGTCAGTTGCATGTTTTACAGCTTTCATTTATTTATTTATTTTAAGTTTGAAAAAAATGTGGGTTGTAATCCAGACTTAGATATACAATCATTGATTATGCTGGGTCCCTGGTTGATGAGGTATTCCCTCGATTCTTTAGCAGTATCGCTCCACTGCCAATGTCACCCCTCCGCCTAAAGAGTTTTCCACAACAACCAATCACTTCCTTACAGCACTTTAAGTGATCAAGTTTAGATCATGAATGAGAACATATGGAACTCTGTTCTTTGTTTCTGTGATAAATCACTGAAAATAGCTTACTTCATATCCATCAAACGTTCTGAAAAATCTTTATATCTGTCCTTTTTATGGCTTCATAATATTCCACTGTGTATATGCAACATTTATTTTATCCATTCCAGATTTGATGGACAACAGTGTTGGTAACATGTTTTTTGCACTTGTGATTAGAACTGCATAAAACATACTTGTGCAGGAATCCTTTCGGTAAAATGATTTGAGTTCCTCCCGGTATATTCTCTACAGGGGAATTAGTGACTCACATGGTAGGTCAATATCTTTTCCCTTTAGAAAACTCCACACTCTTTTCCACGATGTTGCTCTGCTGTTCAGTCCACATGCAGTGTAGAAGCATTCATTTTTTCCCAAATCCTTACCCGCCTATGTTATTATTTGTTTTATTAATGATTGCCAGTCTTACAGGTGGTATTTCAAAGTGGTTTCATTTTCATTTCTTTGATGAGGAGTGAGTCTGAGCAATTTTCATGTGTCTGCTGGCTGACCATATCTTTTCTTACGAAAAGTGTCTAATCACGTATTTTGCACAGTTTACAAAGGGAATGTTTGTCTGATTTTTCTGAGTGTTTGAGTTCTTGTGGATCCTAGATGTTATGCTTTTTGACAGATATATAGTTGGAGAATCGTTTTACCCATTCTGTTGGCTCTATCCCTGCGCATATGATGGTTTCATTTGTTTTGCAGAGGAATATTAATTTGATGAGATGCCACTTGTCTAACTTACTTTTGATGGCATGGGTATTTAGGGTTCTGATGAGGAATTAGTTTCCAGTTTCCATAATGGTGTCTCCTGTGTTTTCTAAGATTATTATAATTTGGTGTGTTATGTTTAGGTCTTTGATCCATTTAGAGTTAATGTGTATGATGATAGTTAGGGGTCATGTTTCAACCTTGTGCATGTGTTCAGCCGTTTCACAGCCCCTATAGTGAATATGTTCTCCATTACCCAGTGGATCTTGGAGGATTTTTCCAATATGAATTGGTTGAGAATTTGAGTATCATTCTCTGTTCTGATCCATTGGCCAATGGACCTGTTTTGGTACCAATACCAGGCTGTGTTGATTACTGTAAACATATAGTAAAGTTTGTAGTCTGGAACAGTGATACCTCCTGCTTTGTTTATTTGATAAGATTCTTTTGGCTATTCTTGATTGTTTATGGTTTCACATGAATTTTTTTTTTTTTTTTTTTGAGATTGAGTCTCGTTCTTTCGCCCAGTCTGGATTGCAGTTGCAGCTCATGGCCACCGCAGCCTCGACCTGCTGGGCTCTGACGATCCTTCGCCTCAGCCTTCCAAGTAGCCTAATTACAGTCATGTGCTACCATGCCCGACTGATTTTTTCATTTATTGTAGAGATGATGTCTCGCTGCCCAGGCAGGTCTGAAACCTGTGGCCCAGGCAATCCACTACCTCAGTCTCCCAAAGACACGGGATTACAGGCTGAGCCACCGAGCCTGGCTCATATGATTTTTAATTGTAATTTCCAATGCTTAGAAGAAAGATGTTCACTTAAACGTTATTTCATTGAATGTGTGGTTTTCCTAAAGGGTAATTTTTAAATTAAAGAGGTAAGCAAAGTCAGAGAAAACAGCATGTCAAATTGTCATTTAGGATATCAGCCTCAGAACTTTGACATCATACTGGGAGGGATCTTGACTACTGAGCAATCCTTAGGCTTCAAGTTCTTGTGTACAGTGCTCTGCCAAATGTGGTAGACATGGTGGATTTCATTCCCAAGAAGTAAAGAAAACCATGTTTTCACACCTATCCAAAAACTTCTCCAGGGATAAGTGACCATTAAAATATCCACTAAAAGAGGTAGACTTTTTTTTTTTTTTTTGGTAAAGCAGTATTTATTGATAGGACAGAGAACTCCCACACTGGGAGGGAACCTGAGGGGTTGCCGATGAAGTAATCTGTTATTATTATTGTCACCGAATCCTGTTGGAGTTTGGTTATAGCACAACCACATACTATTTTAGCACTTACTTTAGTTTAGAAACGTTTTGTTTCTTTCAGTATTATGTAACAGCCTTTGAGCCGTTTTTCTAACAGGATTTGAACATCGCTTTAGCTAAGATCATCATCAATTTTCCAGAATTTTCAACTATCTAAATTTTTATACTAATGAGGAGCCTAAATTGTTACTACTTTGTAAATCTCCATGTTATTTTGGTTCATGGATATTGGGCCCCAAATTCTCTTTTTTCTGTGTGACTGATTTTAAATGCTTGGTGAATAAAAGTATCAAATTAATCAAATAATTTGTTGCAGAGTAGAGCATAATGTCTTAGGTAGAGAAAATACTAGGGGATTCAATGGAAATACTCTTTTAAAAATATAAATTGGGTTAAAATATGAAGAAAATATGATTTTTATATATCCCTCAAATTGATAAGGAAAACTTTTCTCTGAAGATTACACATCTGTATCATTTAATTAAAATTAACAAGCAGAAAATACAGTGTGCACCAAGAAAATGTACATAAATTTTAAGAATGAATAAAGTTGTATTAAATTACGATACTGTTTTATTTTCTAAAATGTTTAAGATTTATTTTGGATTCTGCTACTGAATAGCACTTAGGTACACTGAATCTCAAGGTTCAGTTTCCTACGAATGTTATAGATCTGGAATTTCAACAATTGTCAATCCAGGCAGAATAAAACATTCAGAATTTATGTGAGAATTACTGTAGGTGTCAATTTTGAAGGCAGAATTATACCATGTATTCGAACGTATTAAAAGGAAAAGGAGTTATCTTTGGAGTATTATACACTACTTTAAAAAAAATGCCCGACTAATGAACATTTCTAGGCCCAACCCTGAATTGTAACCATTTTTAAAGTTAAAAAAATAAAAAATAGAATAAGCAAATAAAGTCAGTTGCATGTTTTACAATTTTCATTTATTTATTTATTTCATTATTTATTTTAAGTTTTTAAAAATGTGGGGTGTAATTCCGAGTTAGATATACAAACATTGATTGTGCAGGGTTCCTGGATGATGAGGTATGCCCCTCGCTTCCTTGGCATTATTCCTCCACCGTCAATCTCACGCCTCTCCCTAAACAGTTTTCCACAACTGCCAGTCACTTTCTTACTGCACTCAAAGTGATCAAGTTCAGCTCATGAGTGAGAACATATGGAACTCTGTTCTTTGTTTCTATGATAAATCACTAAATATGACCTACCTCATATCCATCAAACGTTCTGCCAAATCCTCTTATCTGTCCTATTTTATGGTTACATAATATTCCACTGTGTATATACCGCATTTATTTTATGCATTCCAACTTTGATGGGCAACTAGGTTGGTAACATATTTTTTGCAATTGTGATTAGAGTTGAAAAAAAACGTACTTGTGCAGGTATGTTTTCGGTAAAATGATTTGAGTTCCTCCAGGTATATTCTCTAAAGGGGAATTACTGACTCACATGGTAGGTCAATATCTTTTCCCTATAGAAACCTCCACACACTTTTCCAAAGATGTTGCTCTACTTTTCAGCCCACATGCAGTGTAGAAGCATTTATTTTTTCCCAAATCCTTACCGGCCTCTGTTATTGTTTGTTTTATTTATGATTGCCAGTTTTACAGAAGGTATGTGGTATTTCAAAGTGGCCTCATTTGCATTTCTTTGCAAAGATGATGATGACTGAGGCTGAGCAAGTTTCCTGATTCTGCTGGCTGCCCATATCTCTTCTTATGAAAAGTGTCTAATAATGTATTTTGCACACTTTTCAAAGGGAATGTTTGCCTGATTTTTCTGAGTGTTTGAGTTTCTTGTAGATCCTAGATGTTATGCCTTTTTACAGATATATAGTTGGAGAATCATTTTTCCCATTCTGTTGGCTGTATCCCTGTGCTTCTGATGGTTTCGTTTGTTTTGCAGAAGAATATTAATTTGATGAGATCCCACTTGTCTAACTAACTTTTTATGGCATGGGTATTTAGGGTTCTGAAGAGGAATTAGTTTCCGGTTCTAGTTTCCATAATGCTGTCTCCTGTGTTTTCCAAGATTATTATAATTTTTGTGTTACGTTTAGGTTTTGATCCATTTAGAGTTAAGGTGTATGGTGATAGTTAGGGGTCCTGTTTCAATCTTGTGCATGTGTTCAGCCTTTTCCCAGCACCATTTACTGAATATGTTCTCCATTTACCAGTGGATCTTGGAGGTTTTTTCCAAAATGATTTTGTTGAGAACTTGAGTATTTCATTCTCTGTGCTGAATAATTGTCCTATGGACCTATTTTGTACCAATACCAGGCTGTGTTGATTGCTTTAAACATATAGTAAAGTTTGAAGTCTGGAACGGTCATAGCCCCTGCTTTGTGTTTTTTGATGAGATTTCTTTGGCTATTCTTGATTGTCTATGGTTTCATATGAATTCTTTTCTTTCTTTCTTTCTTTTTTTGAGTTGGAGTCTCACTCTCTCGCCCAGACTGGAGTGCAGTGGCCGCTCCCTGCCAACGAAGCCTCGACCTGCTGGGCCCCGGCGATCCTTCGGCCTCAGCCTTCCAATTACCCTGAATGACAGTCATGTGGTAGCACGCCCGGCTGATTTTTTTTATTTATAGTAGAGTTTTGGTCTCGCTGCCCTGACGGGTATCGAACCGGCTGGCTCAGGCAATCCACTCACCTCAGCCTCCCAATGGCGCGGGATTACAGGCTGAGGAACCGAGCCCGGCTCATATGACTACTTTATCCTAATTTCCAGGTCTGAGAAGAATGATGTTAAAGGTTATTTCATTGAATCTGTAGATTGCCTAAAAGGCTCATTTTTACATTAAAGAGGTAAGGAACGTCAGGGAAACAAGCATCTCAAATTGTCATTTATGACATCAGCCTCAGAACTTCGATATCATACTGGTACGGACCTTGACTACTGAGCAATTCTTAGGCTTCAAGGGCTTGTGTACAGTGCTCTGCCTAATATGGTAGACATGGTGGATTTCATTCCCAAGAAGTGAAGAAAACCCTGTTTTCACACCTATCCAAAAACTTATTCAGGGATAAGTGACCATTCAAGAATCCACTGAACGATGTAGCCTTTTTTTTTTTTTTGTAAAGCAGTATTTATTGAGAGGACAGAGAAATACCCAAACTGGGATAGGATCTGAGGGGGTTTGCCCAGGAGATAGTCTTTTATTATTATGGTCACCGAATCCTTTTGGAGCTCGGCTATAGCACACCAACATACTATTTTACCACTTTCTTTAGTTTAGAAACTTTTGGCTGTTTTTACTATTATGTAACAGCCTTTGAGCCGTTTTTCCAACAGGATTTGAACATCGCTTTAGTTAAGATGATGGTCAATTTTTCAGAATTTCCAATTATTTAAATTTTTATTCTAATGAGGAGCCCACATACTTACTACTTTGCAAATCTCCATGTCATTTTGGTTTATTTATATTCGGCCCCAAATTCTCTTTTTACTCTGTGCCTGAATTTAAATGCTTGGTGATTAAAACTATCAGTTTAATCTGATACTTTGTTGCAGAGTACAGCATTGTGACTTAGGCAGAGAAAATACTAGGGGATTCAAAGGAAATACTCTTTGAAAAATATAAATTGGGTTAAAACATAAAGGGAATGTGATTTTATATTTCCTTCAAATGTATAAAGAAACTTTTCTCTAAGGATTGCATATTTGTAACATTTAATCAAAATTAAAAAGCAGAAAATACAGAGTGCAGCAAGAAAATTTTCACATATTTCCAGAATGGAAAAAGCTGTATTAAATTACAATAATGTTTTATTTTCTAATTTTTTTGAGATTTATTATGCATTCTGCCCTCTGAATAGCACTTAGGTACACTGAATCTCAAGGTTCAGTTATCGAAGAATGATGTAGATCTGGAATCTCAACAAGCGTCAATTTAGGCAGAATAAAACATTCAGAATTACTGTGAGAAACACTGTAGTTGGCAACTTTGAAGGCCGAATTATACCATGTATACTAACGTATTAAAAGGAAAAAGATTATCATTGGAGTATTATATACTTCTTAAAAAGTCAATCCCTTCATAATGAACATTTCTAGGCAAAACCCTGAATTGTAACCATTGTTAAAGTAAAACAAAAATAGAATAAAGAAATGAAGTCAGATGCATGTTTTACAGCTTTCATTTATGTATGTATGTATGTATTTTAATTTTTAAAAAGATGTGGGTGTACAATTCAGAGTTAGATATACAAACATTGATTATACAGAATCCCTGGTTGATGAGGTAATCCCCTCGGTTCCTTAGCTGTATCCCCCACTGCCAATCTCACCACTCCCCGTAAACAGTTTTCCACTACTACCAATCACTTGCTTAAAAAACTATAAGTGATCAAGTTCAGCTCATGAGTGAGACCATATGGAACTCTGTTCTTGTTTCTGTGATAAATCACTGAAAATGACCTATCTCATATTCATCAAACGTTCTGCCAAATCCTTATATCTGTCTTTTTTAATTGTTGCATAATATTTCACTGTGTATATACCACATTTATTTTATCCATTCCAGCTTTGATGGGCAACAGGGTTGGTAACATGTTTTTGCAATTATGATTAGAGCTGAAAAAAAATACTTGTACAGGCATCTTTTCGAAAAAATGATTTGAGTTCCTCCAGGTATATTCTCTACAGGGAAATTACTGACTCACATGGTAGGTCAATATATTGTCCCTTTAGAAACCTCCACACCCTTTTCCTGATATGATGCTCTACTTTTCAGTCCAGATGCAGTGTGGAAGTATTTATTTTTTCCCAAATCTTTAACCGCCTCTGTTATTGTTTGTTTTATTAATGATTGCCAGTCTTACAGATGGTATTTCAAAGTGGTCTCATTTGCATTTCTTTGATGATGAGTGGGGCTGAGTAATTTTCATGTGTCTGCTGGCTGCCTGTATCTCTTCTTATGTAAAGTTTCTAATCACGTATTTTGCACACTTTTCAAAGGGAATGTTTGTCTGATTTTTCTGAGTGTTTGAGTTTTTTTAGATCCTAGATGTTATGCTTTTTTACAGATACATAGTTGGATAATCATTTTTCCCATTCTGTTGGCTGTATCCCTGCGCTTCTGATGGTTTCTTTTGCATTGCAGAAGAATATTAATTTGATGAGATCCCACTTGCCTAACTTACTTTTTAAGGCATGGGTTTTTAGGGTTCTGAAGAGGAATCAGTTTGCGGTTCGAGTTTCAATAATGGGGTCTCCTGTGTATTCTAAGATTATTATAATTTGGTGTTTTACATTTAGGTGTTTGATCCATTTAGAGTTAATGTGTATGGTGATAGATAGGAGTCCTGTTTCAACCTTGTGCATGTGTTCATCCTTATCCCAGCACCATTTACTGAATATGTTCTCCATTAACCAGTGGATCTTGGAGGGTTTTTCCAAGATGAGTTGGTTGAGAATTTGAGTATTTCATTCTCTGTCCTGATCCATTGGCCTATGGACCTATTCTTGTACCAATGCCAGGCTGTGTTGATTACTGTAATCATATAGTAAAGTTTGTAGTCTGGAATAGTGATCACTCCTGCTTTGTTTTTTTTTGATAAGATTCTTTTGGCTATTCTTGATTGTTTATGGTTTCTTTTGAACTCTTTACTTGGGTTTTTTCCTGTGTGTTGGAGTCTGTTGCTGAGACTTGAGTGTAGTGGTTGCTCTCAGCCACCACAGCCTCGACGTACTGGGCTCCTATTTTTTTTTATTTATTGTAGACATGAGGTCTCGCTGCCCAGGCGGGTTTCGAACCCGCGGACTCAGTCAATCCACTCACCTCAGCCTCCCAAAGGCGCGGGATTACTGGCTGAGCCACGGAACCCGGCTCATATG
The DNA here is from genome assembly GCA_027257055.1 of Cephalopachus bancanus. Classification (NCBI taxonomy): domain Eukaryota; kingdom Metazoa; phylum Chordata; class Mammalia; order Primates; family Tarsiidae; genus Cephalopachus; species Cephalopachus bancanus. Next base: position 12,847 of record JAPVLO010001573.1, on the reverse strand, counting down.
AATTCTATATTGTAATTTCCAGGTCTCAGAAGAATGTTGTTAACTTAATGGTTATTTCATTAAATCCATAGATTGACTAAAGGGCTAATTTTTACATTAAAAACTGTAAGTAAAGTAACAGAAAGAAGCATGTCAAATTGTTATTTATGACATCAGCCTCAGAACTTTGAAATTATAAAGGGAGGGTCCTTGACTACTGAGCAATCCTTAGGCTTCAAGGGCATGTGTACAGTGCTCTGCCAAATGCTGTAGACATTGTTAGATATACAAACAATGACTATTCAGGGTCCCTGGTTGATGAGTTATGTCCCTCCCTTTCTTAGCAGTATCATTACACTGTCAACCTCACCCCTCCCCCTAAACAGATTTCCACTACTGCCAATCACTTGCCAACAGCACTATAATTGATCAAGTTCAGCTCATGAGTGAGACCATATGGACCTCTGTTCTTTTTTTCCGTGATAATCCACTGAAAATGATCTACCTTATATCCATATAACGTTCTGCAAATTCCTTCTATCTGTCCTTTTTTATGGCTACATAATATTCTACCGAGTATATATCACATTTATTTTATACTTTCCAGCTTTAATGGGCAACATTGTTTGTACGATGTTTTATTGTAATTGTGATTAGAGCTGCAAAATCATACTCGTGCAGGTACCTTTTTGGTGAAATGATTTGATTTCATCCTGGTATATTCTAGACAGGGGAATTACTGTGTCACATGGTAGGTCAATATCTTGTCCCTTTACAAACCACCACACGGTTTTCCAAAGATTTTGCTCTACTTTTCGGTCCACATGCAGTGTAGAAGCATTTATTTCTTCCCAAATCATTACCTGCCTCAGTTATTGTTTGTTTTATTAATGATCCCACTCTTACAGAGGGAATGTGGTATTTCAAAGTGGTTTCATTTGAATTTCTTTGAAGAGTGAGGCTGAGCAATTTTCATGAGTCTGCTGGCTGCCCGTATCTCTTTTTATTAAAAGTGTCCAAACACGTATTTTGCACACTTATCAAAGGGAAAGTTTGTCTGTATTTTCTGAGTGTTAGATTTTCTTGTAGATCCTAGATGTTATGCCTTTTTACAGATAAATGGGTTGAGAATCGTTTTCCCCTTTCTGTTGGCTATATCCCTGCTCTTCTGTTAGTTACTTTTGTTTTGCAGATGTATATTAATTTGATGAGGTCCCACTATCTAACTTACTCCTTAAGTCATGCGTATTTAACGTCCTGAAGAGGAATTAGTTTCCGGTTGCAGTTTCCCTAATGGTGTCTCCTTGGTTTTGTACGATTATTATAATTTGGTGTTTTACGTTTAGGTCTTTGATCCATTTAGAGTTCATATGTATGGTGCTAGATATGGGTCCTGCTTCAATCTTCTGCATGTTGTCAGCCTTTTCCCAGCACCATTTACTGAATATGTTCTCCATTAAACAATGGGTATTGGAGTTTTCTTCAAAGATGAGTTGGTTGAGAATTTGAGGATTTCATTCTCTGTCTTGATTCATTGGCCTATGGACCCATTCTTGTACCAATACCAGGCTGTGTTGATTACTGTAAACATATAGTAAAGTTTGTATTTTGGAAATGCGATAGCTTCTGCTTTGCTTCTTTTGATAAGATTCTTTTGACTATTCGTGATGGTTTATGGTTTCTTATGAATGCTTTACTGCAATTTCCAGGTCTGAGAAGAATGATGCTATCTTTATGGTTATTTCATTGAATCTGTAGATTGACTAAAAGTCTAATTTTACATTAAAAGAGGTAAGTAAATTCACGGAAACAAGCATGTCAGTTTGTCATTTATGACATCAGCCTCAGAACTTTGACATCATAATGGGAGGGACATTGACTACTGAGCAATTTTTTGGCTTCAAGCACTTGTGTACAGTGCTCTGCCAAAAGCGATAGACATGGTGGATTTCATTCCCAAGAAGTAACGTGAACCATGGGTTCACACCTATCCAAAAATTTCTCCAGTGATTAGTGATCATTCAAGAATCCTCTAAACAAGGTAGACTTTTTTAGAGCAGTGTTTATTGAATGGACTGAGTAACTCCCAAACTGGGAGGGGACCTGTGGGGGTTATTCAAGAGGTATTGTTTTATTATTATGTCCACTTAGTCCTGTTGAGGCTTCGTTATATCACAACCAAATAATATTTTAGCACTTTCTTTTGTTTAGAAACTTTTGGATGTTTTGAGTATTGTGTAACAGCCTTTGAGCAGTTTTTCCTACAGGATTGGAACATTGCAACATTATGTCTTATGTAGAGAAAATAATAGGGGATTCCATGGAAATATTCTTTTAAAAATATAAATTGGGTTAAAATATAAAGGGAATGTGATTTTATATTTCCTTCAAATATATAAGGGAAATTTTTCTCGAAAGAATTGCAAATCTGTAACATTTAATCAAAATTAACAAGCAGAAAATACAGAGTGCACCAAGAAAATGTAAATAAATTTTAGAACGGGAAAACCTCCTGTATTAAATCACGATACTGTTTATTTTCAAAAATTTTTAAGATTTATTATGCATTCTGCCTCCTGAATAGCACTTAGTTACACTGATTCTCAAGGTTCAGTTTTCTAAGAATGATATATCTGGAATCTTAACTGGTTTCAATAAAGGCAGAATAAAACATTCAGAATTTTTGTGAGAAACACTGTAGTTGTCACTTGTGAAGGCAGAATTATGCCATGTATTCCAACGGATTAAAGGGAAAAGGAGTTATCATTGGAGCATTATACAATTCTTAAAAAATCAATCCCTGCATAATGAACATTTCTACGCTCAACCATGAATTGTAACCATTTTTTAAGTAAAACAATAAAAATTAGAATATACAAATAAAGGCAGATGCATGTTTTACTGCTTTCATTTATTTATTATTTTAATTATTTTAATTATTTAAAAAATGTGGGGTACAATTCAGGGTTAGTTATACAAACAATGATTATGCAGAGTCCCTGGTTGATGAAGGTATGACCCTCCCTTCCTTAGCAGTATCCTTCCATTGTCAATCTCACCCCTCCCCCTAAACAGTTTTCCACTACTGCCAATCACTTGCTAACAGCACTATAAGTGATCAAGTTCAGCTCATGAGTGAGACCATATGGACCTCTGTTCTTTTTTTCCGTGAGAAATCACTGAAAATGGCGTACCTCATATCAATCTAACGTTCTGCAAAATCCTTCTATCTGTCCTTTTTTATGGCTACATAATATTCCACTGAGCATATACCACATTTATTTTATCCTTTCCAGCTTTGATGGACAACATGGTTCATACCAGGTTAAACTGTAATTGTGATTAGATCTGCAAAAAACATACTCGTGCAGCTATCTTTTTGGTAAAATAATTTGAGTTCATCCAGGTATATTCTCACCAGGGGAATTACTGAGTCACATGGTAGGTAAATATCTTGTCCCTTTACAAACCACCACACTTTTTTCCAGATGTTGCTCTACTTTTCAGTCCACATGCAGTGTAGAAGTATTTATTTCTTCTCAAATCCTTACCTGCTACAGTTATTGTTTGTTTTATTAAGGATGACCAGTCTTACTGGGCATATGTGGTATTTCAAAGTGGTTTTACTTGCATTTCTTTGAGATGAGTGAGGATGAGCAATTTTCATGTGTCTGCTGGCAGCCCGTATCTTCTCTTATATAAAGTGTCCAATCATGTATTTTGCACACTTTTCAAAGGGAAAGTTTGTCTGATTATTCTGAGTGTTAGAATTTATTGTAGATCCCAGATGTTATGCCTTTTACAGATATAAGATGGAGAATCATTTTCAACATTATGTTGGTTGTATCCCTGCTCTTCTGATGGTTCCTTTTGTTTTGAATAAGGATATTAATTTGATGAGGTTCCACTTATCTAACTTACTTCTTAAGGTATGGTTATTTAGGGCTCTGAAGAGTAATTAGTTTCCGGTTCCAGTTTCCCTAATGGTGTTCCCTGCATTTTGTAAGATTATTTTAATTTGGAGTTTAACGTTTAGGTCTTTGATCCATTTAGGATTAATGAGTATTGTGATAGATATGGGTCCTGTTTCAATCTTGTGCATGTTGTCAGCCTTTCCCAGTACCATTTACTGAATATGTTCTCTGTTAACCAGTGGGTCTTGGAGGTTTTTTTCAAAGATGAGTGGGTTGAGAATTTGAGGATTTCATTCTCTGTCCTGATCCATTGGCTTATGGACCTATTCTTGTACCAATACAAGACTATGTTGATTATTGTAAACATATACTAAAGTGTGTAGTCTGGAACTGCAATAGCTCCTACCTTTTTTTTTTTTTTTTATAAGATTCTTTTGGCTATTCGTGATTGTTTATGGTTTCTTATGAATTCTTTACTGCAATTTCCAGGTCTGAGAAGAATGATGTTAACTTTATGGTTATTTAATTCAACCTGTAGATTGACTAAAAGGCGAATTTTTACATTAAAAGAGTTAAGTAAAGTCAGGGCAACAAGCATGTAAAATTTTCATTCATGACATCAGACTCAGAACTTTGACATAATAATGGGAGGGACCTTGACTACTGAGCAATCCTTAGGCTTCAAGACTTGTGTACAGTGCTCTGCCAAATGCGGTAGGCATGGTGGATTTCATTCCAAAGAAGTGAAAGGAATCATGTGTTCACACTTGCCCAAAAAATTTTCCCCAGGGATTAGTGACCATTCAAGAAACCTGTAAACAAGCAAATTTTTTTTTTTAAAAGGAGAGTTTATGGAGAAAAAGAGAATCTCCCAAACTGGAAGGGGACCTGTGGGGGTTCCCTAAGAGGTTGTGTTTTATTATTGTGATCACGGAGTCCTGTTGAGGCTTCGTTATGCCACAATCAAATAATATTTTAGCACTTTCTTTAGTATAGATACTTTTGGATGTTTTGAGTATTGTGTGACAGCCTTTGAGTAGTTTTTCCTACAGGATTGGAACATTGCTTTTGCTAAGATCATTATCAGTTTTCCAGAATTTTCAATTATGTAAGTTTTTATACTAATGCAGAGCCCAAATACTTACTAATTTGTACATCTCCATGTTATCTTGGATTATATATATTTGGCCCCAAATTCTCTTTTTTCTGTGTGCCTCATTTTAAATGCTTGGTGATTAAAAGTATCAGAATAATCAGACACTTTGCTGCAGAGTATAGCATTATGTCTTAGGTTGAGAAAATACTAGAGGATTCTATGAAAATATTCTTTTAAAAATATAAAAACTGCTAAAATATAAAGGGAATGTGATTTTATATTTCCTTCAAATGTATAAGGAAAACTTTTCTCTAAGGATTGCACATCTGTAACATTTAATCAAAATTAACAAGCAGAAAATAAGGAGTGCACCAAGAAACTGTACATAAATTTTAATAATTGAAAATGTTGTACTAAATAATGATACTGTTTTATTTTCTAAAATTTTTAAGATTTATCATGCATTCTGCCTTCTGAATAGCAATTAGGTACACTGAATATCAAGGTTCAATTTTGTAAGAATGATATAGATCTGGAATCTCAACAAGTTTCAATTTAGGCAGAATAAAACATTCAGAATTTATGTGAGAAACATTGTAGTTATCAATTTTGAAGGCAGAATTATACCTTGTATTCTCGTGTATTAAAAGGAAATGGAGTTATCATTGGAATATTATACAGTTCTTAATAAATCAATCCCTACATAATGAATATATCTGGGCCCCAAACCCTGATAGTAACCATTTTTAAGTAAAATCAAAAATAAAAATAGAATAAACAAATAAAGTCAGTTGCTTTTTTACAGCTTTCTTTTATTTATTTTTTAATTATTTATTTTAAGTTCTAAAAAATGTAGGGTAAAATTTCAGTGTTAGATATACAAACATTGATTATGCAGGGTACCCGGTTGATGAGGTATACCCCTCCTTTCCTTAGCAGTATCCCTCCACTGACAATATCTCACCTTCCCCTAAACTATTTTCCACTACTGTAAATCACTTTCTTACACCACTATAAGTGATCAAGTTCAGCTCATGAGTGAGAACGTATGGAACTCTGTTCTTTGTTTCTGTGATAAATCACTGAAAATGATTTACCTCATATCCATCAAACATTCTGCAATATCCTTCTATTTGTCCTTTTTATGGCTGCATAAATTCCACTGTGTATATACCACATTTATTTTATCCATTCCAGTTTTAAAGGGGCAACATGGTTGGTACCATTTTTTAAATGCAATTATGATTAGAGCTGCAAAAAACATACTGGGGCAGGTATCTTTTTGGTAAAATGATTTGAGTTCCTCCAGGTATATTCTTGACAGTGGAATTACTGAGTCACATTGTAGGTCAATATCTTGACCATTTGCAAACCACCATTTTGTTTTCCAAAGATGTTGCTCTACTTTTCAGTCCACATGCAGTGTAGAAGCATGTAGTTCTTTCCAAATCCCTACCTGCATCAGTTATTTTTGTTTTATTAATGATGGCCAGTCTTACAGGGGGTATGTGGTATTTCAAAGTGGTTTCATTTGCATTTCTTGATGATGACTGAGGCTGAGAAATTTTTCATGTGTCTGCTGGCTGCCCATAACTCTTCCTATAAAAAGTGTCCAATCACGTATTTTGCACACTTTTCAAAGGGAATGTTTGTGTGATTTTTCTGAGTGTTTGCATTTCTTTTAGATCCTAGGTGTTATGCCTTTTAAAGATATACAGGTATTAAATTTTTTTTCCCATTCTGTTGGCTGTACCCCTCCTCTTCTTATGGTTTCTTTTCTTTGCGGAAGTATTTTATTTTGATTGGATCCCACATGTCGAACTTACTTTTTAAAGGGCAGGGGTATTTGGGGTATGAACAGGAATTAGTTTCTCGTTCCAGTTTCCCTAATGGTGTCTCCTGCGTTTTCTAAGATGATAATAATTTGGTGTTTTATGTTTAGGTCTTTGATCCATTGAGAGTTAATGTGTATAGTGATAGATAGGGATCTTATTTCAATCTTGGGATGTTGTTTCCTTTTCCCAGAACCATTTACTGAATATGTTCTCCATTAACTAGTGTTTCTTGGAGGTTTTTTCGAGATGAGTTGCTTGAGAACTTGACTATTTCATTCTCTGTCCTGATTCTTTGGCCTATGCACCTATTCTTGTACCAATATAAGGCTCTGTTGATTATTATAAACATATAGTAAAGTTTGAAGTCTGAAACTGCGATAGCTCCTGCTTTCTTTTCATTAGATTTTTTGGCTATTCATGTTTGTTTATGGTTTCATCTGAATACTTTATTGCAATTTCCCGGTCTGAGAAGAATAATGTTAATGGTTATTTCATTGAATCTGTAGATTGACTAAAAGACTAATTTTTACATTAAAAGACGTAAGTAAAGTCAGGGAAAAAGACCTGTCAAATTGTCATTTATGACATCAGTCACAGAACTTTGATATCATAATGGGAGGGACCTTGACTGCTGAGCAATCCTTAGTCTTCAAGCACTTGTGTACACTGCTCTGCCAATGTGGTAGTCATGGTCGATTTTATTCCCAGGAAGTGAAGAGAACCATGTGTTCACACCTGTCCAAAAATTTCTCCAGGGATATGGGACCATTCAAGAATCCTCTAAATGAGGTAGTCTTTTTTTTTAAAGCAGTGTTTTTTTAGAAGACCGAGTAACTCCCAAACCGGGAGGGGCTTGCCCCAAGATGTAGTGTTTTATTATTATGGTCACAGGGTCCTGTTGAGGCTTGGTTATAGCAGAACCCAAAAATTTTTAGCTGTTTCTTTAGTTTAGAAACTTTTTGATATTTTTAGTATTGTGTAACTGCCTTTGAATGGTTTTTTCTACAGGATTTCAAAATTTCTGTTGCTAAGATCATAATCAATTTTCCAGAATTCTCAATTATCTAAATTTTTATACTAATGCAGAGCTCAAACACTTACTACTTTGTAAATCTCCACATTATTTTGGTTTATATATATGGTTCCCCCAAATTATTTTTTTTCTGTGTGCCTTATTTTAAATGGTTGGTGATTAAAAGTATCAGATTAATTGAATACTTTGTTGCAGAGTACAGCATTATGTCTTAGGTAGAGAAAATACTAGGGGATTCAATGGAAATACTTTTTAAAAAATTTATTGGTTAAAATAGAAAGGGAATGTGATTTTATATTTTCTTCAAATATATAAGGGAAACGTTTCTCTAAGGATTGCACATCTGTAATATTTAATCAAAATGACAAGCAGAAAATACAGAGTGCACCAAGAAAATGTATACAAATTTTAAGAATGGAAAAGACTGTATTAAATTATAATACTGTTTTATTTTGTAAAATTTTTAAGATTTATTATAGGAATTGGAGTCTTGTCTGCTGGTTATGGAGCTTCTCCTTGAGGCAGAGATGGTGACGAGGCAATCTGGTCTATGAAACTCTCTGCAAAGGAGAACTGCAATGGGTCTCTGGCTCTCTCCCTGGGGACTGCAGACCCCAACATCACAGCCTGCTCTTCATACGGAGCTAGGCCATTGCCACCCCTGGGGCATCACAGCGGTCTTGACAGCAACTGCAGCACAGACACAGCAGCTGCCGCTACTGCCTCTGTGGCCTCCATGGAGGCCATAGCACATTGCACCTCCCAGCCCAGAGATGATCCACGACTTCAGTCCTTGAAGCCACTGCAGGCAAGATCTGCTGGGATCACTGCCACCTCTCCAGCGACCAAGGCGTCCTGCCTGCTGTGGGTCACCTTCGTGAGCCCTGAGGCAGGCTTTCATCTTCATCTCCAGCATCTGCCCAGTTCCTGTCTGGCCCCACCACCTCTTGTGCGAGTAGCTGAGATAGCACCACCTGCTGGCAATTCAAGGTATCAACACCTAAACGGGAGAAACAATCTTGAAAAACAGACACAGGCCAGAGTGGCGAATGGAGGGTGATCTGAACTGTCCCTCACAGAAGACCAGGGGCAACTGACCCTAACTGCAATCTAATTTGCCAACTTGAAAAGGAAGCTAGAAATCAGAGCTGAAAGGACATTGGACTTAAAAGAAAAATTTCAGAGTGTGTTTGATTGGTTCTGTTAGTTTAATGACTTAATTCTATTCCAACTGTATTGTTCCTTTTTTTCTCTTCCTTTTCTTCTCTTTTCTTCTCTCTGTAAACCATATATTTGTATAGAGGAACAGCACACCAACAAGGTGTTTGGTTAGCTTGTATGTTAGACTCATTGTATGTTGTGTTTTTTTTTTGTATGGGATTTGGTTAGTCTGTTACTGTAGTCTATCATTTTTATCTTTTTCAGTATAGGTCTCTCTCTCCATTTGTTGGCACACTCGTTTGTTTTCCCCCTTACTCTATCTCTCCACCTCCCTCTTCAAATCATTGTCCGCTCAATTCTCTTCCCTCTGTTAACCACATTTTATTTCAGGGAGTCAACCTACAGCCCTATTTCAAAGACAGATTCCAGGCAGTGGGAAGTGGGTTCCTGATTTTCCATACACCTGTCAGCGAATACCAGAACCTGCTGATAGATTTTGAATAACAACCCCCCTTAAGTAAATCTCAAAACTGCATAAAGGACTACCCCCAATCTACAGTGCAACTCCAGAATTGAGCAAAGTAAGAGGTTATACATAAAGAATAGGAGTAATACCAATCCCAACAAGAAATATGTATCCTAAACATATATGCACCCAACATAGATGCACCAACTTTCATAAAGCAACTTCTAGGAAAACTAAAGAAAGATATTGACTCTAACACCATCATAACTGGGGACTTTAATACCCCACTCACAACCCTAGACAGATCATCAGGACAAAAAATGAGCAAGGATATCTGGAACCTCAATGTGATTTTGTACCAAATGGACTTAATTGATATCTACAGAACACTCCATCCAAAGACCACAGAATACACATTCTACTCATCATGCAGAACATATTCTAAGATTGACCACATAATTGGCCATAAATCAAGCAAAAGCAAATTTAAAAGGACTGAAATTCTACCATGCAACTTCTCGGACCACAGTGGAATAAAAATAAACATTGACACCAACAAAGTTCTCCCAAAACCCAAAAAGACATGGACACTAAACAGCTTGATGCTAAACAACTCCTGGGTCAATGATGAAATCAAAACACAGATCAAAACATACCTGGAAACAAATGAAATGAAGAAGCATGTTACCAAAATATCTGGGATCCCTTGAAAGCTGTAGTAAGAGGGGAATTTATATCCCTACAAACACACATGAAGAAAATGGAAGGATAACAAATTAACAACCTAACAAGCCACCTAAAGATGCTGGAAAAGAAACACCACAGAAACCCTAATTTCAACAGAAGAATCCAGATCACCAAAATAAAAGCCCAAATCCAGGACATAGAGGACAAAAAGATAATACAAAAAAATCAATGAAACAAAAAGCTGGTTCTTCGAAAGAATAAACAAGATCGATGGTCCCCTAGGTAGACCAACCAAGAAAAAACGAGGAAAAAACCAAATAAGCACAATCAGAAACACAAAAGATGAAGTCACATCTGACCCTGAAGGAATAAAAAAGATCATTAGAGACTACTACATACAGTTGTATTGAAACAAACTTGAAAAAGTGAAGGAAATGGAGGACTTTCTGACATCATACAACCTACCTAGGTTAGAACAAGAAGAAATTGAGACTCTAAATAGACCAATAACAATCAAGGAAATCGACTATGTAATAAGAAAACTTTCTACAAAAAAAAGTCCTGGTCCAGATGGCTTTCCAGCAGAATTCTACAAGACATTTAAGGAATAGCTGTTACTAATCCTACTGAAGGCATTTCAAGTGATTGAAAAAGATGGAACTCTCCCAAATCATTTTACGAAGCCAATGTCACATTGACACCCAAGCCAAGTGAAGATCCAACAAGGAAAGAGAACTACAGGTCAATATCTTTGATGAACACAGATGCTAAAATTCTCAACAAGATCCTAGCAAACCGAATTCAGCAATACATCTCAAAAATCATCCACCATGACCAAGTAGGGTTCATTACTGGGATGCAAGACTGGTTCAACTTTCGCAAAACCATAAATGTAATTAAATACATCAAAAAGATGTCAAAACAAATATCACATGATTACATCATTAGATGCAGAAAAACTTTTTGATAAAATCCTGCACTGCTTCTTGATAAAAACCCTTGAAGATCTAGGCATACAGGGAACATACCTCAAAATAGTAAAAGTCATCTACAAGAAACCCCCAGCCAATATACTCCTAAATGGACAAAAACTGGAACAATTTCCCCTGAAAACTGGAACAAGACAAGGATGCCCACTCCCTCCCCTCCTGTTCAACATAGCATTGGAATTCCTGGATCGAGCAATTGGAGAAGATGAGGCAATCAGGGGTATCCAAATAGGAAAAGAGGATATCAATTTATCTCTCTTTGTAGATGATATGATTGTGTACCTTGAAAACACAAGAGAATTTGTCAAAAACCTCCTTACACTGATAAAGGCCTTTGGCAAAGGCTCAGGGTATAAAATAAATGTACAAAAGACAATAGTATTTTTCTATACCAATAATAAACAAACAGAAACTCAAATAAAAAACACAATTCCATTCGCAATGGCCACAAAATAAATGAAATACCTTGGCATCTTCCTAACCAGAGATATGAAAGAACTTTACAATGAAAATTACAAAACCCTACTCAAAGAAATCAAAGATGACAAAAAACAAGTGGAAAAATATCCCATGCTCATGATTGGAAGAATCAACATTGTGAAGATGTCCATCTTACCTAAGGCAATCTACAAATTCAATGTAATACCCATCAAATTACCAGCAACGTTCTTCTCAGACCCAGAAAAAACAACACAGGAATTCATATGGAAACACAAAAGTCCAAGAATAGCCAAAAACAATCCTCAGCAAAAAACAACAACAACAACAACAAAAAAGCAGGTGATATCACATTCCCAGACTTCAAACTTTTCTATAAAGCTACAATCATCAGAACAGCTTGGTATTGGTATAGGAACAGGCATACAGATCAGTGGAATAGAAGTGAGATTTCAGAATCAAAACCTCAATTTCTCAACCAACTCATCTTTGACAAAGCCTCCAACACCTACCAGTGGGGAGAAGAGAACCTATTCAGTAAAGGCTGACCACATGCAGGAGATTGAAACAGGAACCTTATGTATCCCCATGCACAAAGGTTAACTCCAAATAGATCAGAGACCTAAATGTAAAACCTCAAACCATAAGAGCCTTACAAAATTAAGGAAATACTCTCATGGAAATCAAAACTGACATCCAATTCCTGAACAAAACCCGAAACCCATAGGTCATAAGAGAGAAGATAGACACGTGGGACCTTATTAAACTGACAAGTTTCTTCAAAGCCAACGAAGCCATCAAGAGTGCAGGGAGACAGGCTACAGACTGGGAAAAAGTATTTGCCAACACCAGGTCTGACAAAGGCTTAACATCCTGGATCTACAAGGAAGTAAAACGTGCTGAAAAGAAAAAAACAAACAACCCATTATAAAATAGGCAAAAGATATGAACAAATACTTCGCAAAAGAACACATCCAAACAGCCAACAGTCACATGAAGAAATGCTCAACCTCACTAATCATCAGGGAGATACAAATCAAAACCACACTGAGATGCCACCTAACTCCAGTCAAAATGGCAATTACCAACAACTCAAAAAGTAACAGCTGCTGGAGAGGGTGTGGCAAAAAGGAAACACTTCTACACTGTTGGTGGGAGTGTAAAGTAGTGCAAACTCTGTGGAAAGCAGTGTGGCGATTTCTAAAAACTCTAAATATCAACTCCCCAAAAGACCCCTCAATCCCCTACT